>PVKB01000645.1:313094-527710 GCA_004027205.1 Ctenodactylus gundi | reverse complement strand
ATGGCTTAAAATCTATCTATCTATATATTTTTTTAAAAAAATATTATTAGGAAATAGTATATATTATAATGTAAACATGATGTATTTGTATATTTGTGTGCTGGGAAATGGTTCCATTTAACTAGTGACCATGTCTACCACCACTCATCCTCCTTTTCCATGAGTTCTAGGTCAACCTAAGCTGTATAGTTCAGGACCAGCTTGAGCTACAGATTGAGATCCAGTTTCAGAACAAACAAACAAAAAAAACCCACCACTATCAATTAAATTCTAACTTCAAATAAATTCACATTTTTACATTTTATATGTAATTTAACAGTCTTGCAACACAATATGGCAATGCCCCTCTGGTATGTTTTTTTGCCACTTAGATCGTGCATCTTACTGTTTTATGCACTAAAAACACAAATGACTTTGCTATTATAATTGCTTGTGGACTACGTTATTTTTAGACAATCAAAGATAAGAAAGAGTAAGTGCTAGAATGACCCCATTTGTCGCGTTTCCCACAGGCTCCCTTTACTTGCACACATCCAAGGTCCTGCCGGCTCCACGTGTTTTCTGCAGTATGTCACCTCCTGGCAACATCCCTTCTGGCGTGGCTTCCAGCAGTGGCTCCTCCTGAAAAAGAATACCTGGATACTTCCTTTTCTCTTCCTTTTGAGAGATCCTTTCACTGAGTATAAAATCGAGCCTGATAGCTTTTTATGGCTCCCAGCACCTCATGTCTGATAGCTGACATGGCCTACTATCAAAAGGCAGCTACAGTTTCTACCTTTGTCTGTTCACAAATTTTGTTCGAGTCTTTCTTTTCACCTGTTTCAGGATTTGATGATACTATGCCCAGGTGCACTTCGTCCTTCTTGTGTTCTGCGAGCTCCTTGACCCCATGCTTTCTGTCCTCCTCAAGGGTACAGGGCTCTCCCTCCCTCTCCATTTCCCCACTTACACTGGACTTTTCACAGTCCTGAGAGGGACAGAGTTCCTTGGTCTCCTCCGCACAGTATGAAGCTTTTGTTTCATAGGACAGGTGGGGAATCTGGTTGCTGTTTCGAGATGTTACAGGCATAGCTGCTTCTTTTGCATCTAATTCCTCTCAAAGGAAACTCTCTCAAATCTCTGCCTAGCGGGAAGTTAGACACGAGCAGGCCTGGGGACCCGGCGTAGGGCTACAGCTGAGGCCTTGTTCAATACAGCTGCCATTTTCATACTTGCCCACCTCTCTCTTGAAGGTGTGCTATCCTCTCTGAAAGTCTATCACTCTACAACAACCGGTATCTATACTCCATACAAAGGCCTGTGTATCTTGACTGAATTCTCTCGTCAAAGATGTGAGGAATTGAAGGATATTGCCAGTTCCTCACAATGTGGTATTAGGACCAGTGTCTCGGTGGAAGAAGCCCACACTTGCTTTGAGCTGCTGCGAAGCCTGTGGAGAAGACCCTAGTGTGAGGAGGTGCACTTATGTCTCCCTCCTGGGGGGGGGGGGGTTAGAGTTTCTTCTTAGCTCACGCTTCGTGCTCAGCTCTTTGTTTAGAAAGATTGGGGAGGGGAGCTTAATTTTTTTCTAGTAGTGTCTGGAGAGTTCAACTCCAGGAAGCAAGATTTTTTAAAAATTGTAGTTCTCTTTTAAGTTGTCTGTTTCTGTAAATTTTGGGTTAATTGATTGCCTTCTGATGTCAGCTTCCTGATGGGTTCCCCAAATTTGTAAATATATAAATCATCTGGCAGATTTTTCTTGTTTTTGTAGAAACAGCATTTTTCCTAGCTGTCTACAATCTTATTTGAAGTCAGCATCCTGTTGATTTATTTTTTTTCCTTTGTGTGTATATTTGGAGAGATAACACGGAGTCAGAAAGAATAAAATCATGAATTGTAAAGGAGTAAAAAAGATGTAGATAAACCCTAGTAGGGCCAAGTTATTAAGGCCAAGTTAGTAATTTTTCTTTTTTTTAATAATGTATGCAAATTAAGATTTTCTGACTCTAGAATTTTTGGCACTTTCAACTATCTGTATTGTCATTGTTCTTCTTAAGTAAAAATAAAAAAATCTGACTCATATATGATTCCTTTAGAGTTAGCAGGTTTATAAAAACACATACGTTTCAAATTAAAAAAATTTATCCTTTCATTGCTTATATATTTCAGACAATAAAGTAAAATTTTTCCCATTGTTATGTCATAATTATTATTGTTGTGATAACTAATATCTAATCATGACAATTATATATTTACTGTAATATAAATGTGACTACCTGTTATGATCTATTTCCCTAACATACACACTTGAAACTTAATCCCCAATGTACTAATGTAAGAGGTAATTAATGTTTCTGTAAATTAAATGATTAGTGCTTTGTGAATTAAGTCTTAGGGAGGTCTGTCTCTGAGGAGAGGCCATGTACGAGAAATGGACCCATACCACACTGAAACTGTTCGT
This sequence comes from Ctenodactylus gundi, assembly GCA_004027205.1. NCBI lineage: Eukaryota > Metazoa > Chordata > Mammalia > Rodentia > Ctenodactylidae > Ctenodactylus > Ctenodactylus gundi. The sequence goes on along the minus strand of PVKB01000645.1, from coordinate 525,270 downwards.
CACTCGCCTTCAGAATTGTGAATCACACATTTTTAGCATTTATAAGCTACCCAAACTATTATAGCAGCCAGAATGAGATACATTGTATTTCATTATAATATTTGCATAATATTATTCTTGTAATACTATTACAGATATTTGCAAAATAAAGGAATAAAGTAGAAAGCTAATTTAAATGTTGTTTATCTTTGAGATTTAGAAGACATTATTTTCTTTTACCATTGTTTCTATATAAGTCTACTATAATAATCTCAAATCTGTGATAACACATGAACAAAAACTCTCCCATTAATTCCACTGTTATTTTCCTGGTACTATAAAGTCCATAGGCACTGACTTACTTCAATTTTGTTTGGGATTAAAAAATTAAAATAAGGCGAAAGAGTAAGAGAAAAAAAAAAGGAGTGTAGAAACTTCCATGTGAACTTTGCTGAAACAGTCTACTGTCTACTCAGTCTACTGATCTACTCAGAACTATCCTGGGGAGTGCTCAACTCTGTGGGCTGAAATTACAGCCTCTCTGCTGAGATAGGTTCATCTTTGAATCTGATGGGGTTCTGTGGTTAATGCTGAGCTTCGGCAGAGGGAAGCCGAATTGCCTCTCGCACTCAGGAGATTTCTGTCCCTGAAAGAAATGAATGCTCACGTTGCACCTTTTCCTGTCGTGGGTGGGGTTGGGGAAGGCAGCCTGGGCAGAGTCTAGTGAGAGAATTACCCATCTTGAGGTATTAGCGTTTGACTCCTACAGATGTACTAGCAGCTGTCTCTCTTAGATGGATGGCCCTCAGCCAGTGTCTCCGGGGGCTAAGGAACCCTACCGAGTGACCGAGGCCTTCTATGTCAGAGTATGGCACAGGACAGGAAGAGGCCATCAGGGAAGGTGTCTTTGAAAGTCGTGTATTTTTTAATCATGAAATACGCACTAGGAAAATTAGCTAACACAGTGCTTGAGGGCTGAGACGCCCCTTTCAGAAAAGGCAGTGCATTCCAGGAAAAGAATCTTAGGCAACAGGAAGTGGGTTGATGGGAACAGGAAAGGCTGCAGAGTGAAATCAGCTGTTGTCTGTCTAATTAAGAGAGCACATGTGTTCAGCTTCTGTTGAGCAGAAATGAATGGCTACGATCTGGGAAGCAGAGCTGTTCTGGAGATTCTGCACGAAGAAATTTGGAAGAGAAGACACAGGCAATAGGCCTGCATAAAAGAAGGAGAAGAGGTAATGTGGAGAAATGACAACAGGAAAGAATGAGGATCGAATGTAGTAGTTGGCAAATAAAGGGGTAAGCAAGCGGTGCCTAGGATATAGCCACCCGCACATGGAACCAAGTGAGAAGCAAACAACTACATGTGTGTGAAATTTCTTTCAGATCTTTGATCTACCGTCATCGTGATTTTTTGGAGCTTCGTGTTCACCAAATTATCATTCTGGAAAATGAATGGTGGCCTTGGAATATTGGTTCCAATTGCGAATTTTTGTTTGTTTCCTTATTTATTTATTTATTGTAGTACTGAAGATTGAATCCACAGCTACATCTCCACCTCTTCTTATTTATTTTTTTAAGCTTTATTTTGAGAATGGGTCATGCTAAGTCATCAAGTTGCCAGTCTGGGCTTGAACTCGGGATGCTATTGCCTTACCCTCACGGAGTGCTGGGATTACAATTAGGTACAGAAGTCCAGCTGGATTTTAGGTTTGAAAATAACGGGTTTTAAAGATGATAAAATCATAAGTACTAAACTCAAGCTTTTATGTATTCACTTATTTTCAAATCAGATTTTATTTTTCAATTTAGCACCTGCAAGCTTCCCCTGTCCTAAAAGTGCACCCCAGCATCTGCTACAAATCTGATACCTGTGAGCAACCTTTTATCTCTTCTGTGGAGTTTCTGGACCACTCTGCTGAGCAGAACCCCCAAAACACAGAAGCCCCTTCTGTGATCCTTTCTGTCCTGGACGCCTCCTGCCCTTCCTCTTTGGATGGTGACCCTCTTGCCGTATTCCCCTTGTGGAATGGAGGTATGCTAAGTGAGACCCACATCACCTGCACCTTTGTCGAGGACTCCTTCTCCTGGATTAGCCCTGGAAGGCTTCAGATTCCTACTTCCTACCGTGGCCCCACTCCCAGTGGAGGAGACACCCACTTTGCTTTTTGATTTTTTCCTGAGCTGCTAGAAAGAATCCTCCTTAGCCCTGAGCCCCATTAGTATGCACTGGGGAAAAATAGTTTCTGTTAACGTCAGTTGTCAGAAGTTTCTTTTTCTGAAAATTAATGGGAACATTTTCTTAGGACCAGCAAATGGTTGGCCTTCAGGCCTCTGTAAATCCACCCGATGAAAATAAACCTCATTCCAATACCTTAAAAAAAAAAGGGATGTGGGTAAGGTGGAACCCAGAGATGTCAGTTTGTGAAATATTCTGCAGAAAACGTCTGGCTATAATGAGAGGTACACCATTATGAAGCCCCGGTCTGCAGTGGATCTTGCCTTTTCATGTTGACCTCCATCAGACCAACCCATAATTCTTTCTCCAAGCATGCAGGCCAGTTGTCTAATAGACACCTCTGTGGATAAAAAGGGAGTGTGCTAAGCCTTTCAATGAGCTCCAAACACATTTTCAAAAGTCTCTATTTCAATTCCATATTTCAGAGATGAAATCTGTGTTCTGGGGTTGACAATTAGTTTTATTTTTAAAGAAAAACAAATTCCTTGCAAATATGGACGTTGCTGATAATGCAAATTAATAGAGAGCTCCAGATTTTTAAATGCCTTTTTGTGATTCATCAAATGAGATGAGAAGTCAGAAAGGCAAATATAAAATACAGTAAAGAAAACATTGCATAATAAATGGCAAATATGAAGTTTAATAAGCAATTATGAGGTCAAAAAGATGTAATATGACGTCCATGTTCATTAGATGACTCTTCATTGAGCTGGTTTTCAGATACATAGCACCTGAATGACCAGATTATTTTGTACATCCTACTTAGCAACTAAGGATAATTTTAGCATGTGGTAATTTTAAAGTATTTTCTTCCTTATCTTACTATACAAAAAGACTGCCCTGATTTTTTAAAATGCATTTAACACTTAGGTAGATAAAACCTCAGAGTCATGAGGTGTTAATGACTCACCTAATTAGCTGATAGATCATTAGGGCCCTGAGCTATGTTTTTCCACAGAGAAGCTAGCATTTTTTTTTTTTTTTTTTTTTTTGCACATGGTTTTACTTTTCCTCTGCATTTGGAAAGGATGTAAGCAAACAATACCCTAACAAATGCTGCAATTTATTATGTGTTAATGATATACCAAACACTGAAGTTGCTCCACATACATTATCTCTAATGATGAAATATCATGAAGAGACTTAATTATACTTCTAGGTATTAAGAGTTTAAAATTAATGACACACAATCAGTGAAACATATGACATCAGAGTGTGTATCTGCTAATTGCTAGATCTCTGTAATCCATGGTAGGCAACTTGCACTACAATGGAAAAACAAAGAAATATTTAGGAACCCCCATAAAACAGCATCTCGTCGTATTTGAGATAGACAGCAAGAAAGTCTGACCCTTTTCTTTTTTCGTAACAGCCATAAAGCGTCATGACCTGACTGGTGGTGGCCATACTCACCCCCTGGGCCCCATAGGGCAATCCCCTCAGGGCACTGATGTCCCATCTGCCAGGAGTGGCCCAAAAAGACAAAGGTTGGAAAGGCCCCAGGGCCAATTGCTGGTGGTCTTTCGAACCCCATTAGGCCGTGTTTATCATGGAAGTTTCTTCTGAAGGTGCTACGAAAGCTACAGCCGCTGTGGCTCTTGGCCCTCCAACTTTTGTGACAGCATGGGAACTACCTGTGCAGTTTCAGCAAGAAGCTAAGGCTATCCTAGACACCCTAGGTCTGCCCCACAGGCTGAAACACTGACCTAGGCCAGATGTCATCTCCCTGTGGCTAATCTGACTGGCTACACCCTTCAAACAGCTCTGCCCTCCTCCATTTCCAATACTATTTGAAAAGTCTTCAAGCAGACACAATATGCAGCAGGCTGGGCTCCTACAGACTGCTTGTCCTGTGTGTAAGCAGCTCGCTCAGACCCCTGGCATCAGAGCTGGAGACAGCAACTCCAAAAATCCATAAGGCGGCCTACAGGAGTTGGCTGTGGCGGCCCTGGTACTCCACAGCAGGGAGCTGTGCCTCTATGAGTCATAGTACCGAGTGCGGTAACACTCAGCAGGAGAGGAGCTGTCTGCTCGCGGCTCAGAGCTGTGGCAAGAAGAGAGGGCTGAGAGTCACTGGCACTCGAAGACTGGAACCGTCCACGTCAAGGGAGCAGAACTTTGCCAATTCAAGGTTTTAATCCAAATTGGACGAAAGACTCCTCAGCTCATTGGTACCATATCAGTAATAACACTCACCTAAATTACTGTATGACCTTGATTCTACCCGATATATTGTCATTTTTATCATTGCTTCAAAAATTATAAATTTGCAGTATGAATGAAGAAAAAGGGCTAGTTATTTTACTTAGGAAAAGGGTAATAGCTAAAATCTGGTGTATGACTTACACTAGTGTGATTTTCATATGAATGTCGAGCAAAATGGCTGAATGAGAACTGTGTAAACATTGAATACCTCTTGGCTTTGACGGTTTGACAATGGTTTTCCTATGAAGTGCTTTAAATATGAAGTCATCTTTATTTCTCCTAATACAATGAGATGCATTAAGTAGAATGAATCAAGTTAGTTAATATTGAGGGGTCACAGGGGAAATAAAGCATCCCTGGATTTCTCTGTGTCCCTGTGGAGTCCCGAGCTTCTCGAGCCTCTCTGCATACTGCACCTCCATCTGCAGCCCTCTGTGTGGTCAGCTGCTCAGAACTCAGAAGGAGGGGATGATTAGCTCGTTGCCCTGGATAGTACCTAATGCTTCCAGCCTGGACTAGGTCCAGGAGACCTGTGACCAGAGTACTACTCTTCCCAGGGATTTCAAGGGTAAGAGATTACAGCCTAGACTTTAGAGACATCTCTAGGTCTTAAAGCTGAGACGTCCGGGGCTACATGTACTCTGAAGAGGTTTCGTTTGCCTTCAAAGCTCTGGAATTAGAACTTAGACTGATCACGTATCCAAAGACATTCTTTCACAAAAGGTAGAGCTGCTGTAGCACTGGAGAAAAGTTCTTTGACCTGTTCCCTACCTACGGCATTCCTCGATACCAGGTAGGGTAGTTGATCCGGTCCTCTTGGCAGTGCCACAGAGAAAACTGTGTGTTTGTGTGTGTGTGTGTGTGTGTGCGCGGATGTCTAGTGGGGAGTGCAATGTACTCATTATTAATAAATATATCTTGGACTGGAAACACATCTTGCATGAATTCTGGGTAAAATTAATGACGATAAGTATTGAAAATCTAACAATATCCATTCATTAACATGAACATATGGGATATCATTTAATTTAGATAGAATTTTCAAGGTAAAATAGTATTATTTTTATCTCCTTATCATTTGCTGAATACTTCCCAGTATTATAGTTTTGACATTGGACATTTGGAAATACTGTGGTTGATTTTTTTAAATAGCGTATTTTGACAAAATATTAAATCTGATAGTCGCATTTTAAAGTTGTTTTACTTTGTATTTATATTGGCTTTCTTACCTTTTTGTCCCTGTGTCTCAATACCTGACACCCGCAACTCAGGGAGGAAGGATTTGTTTTAGCTTACAGTTCCAGAAAGTTTCAGTCAATTCATGAGTAGGCGCATGGAAAGTGGCGGACTGCAGCTAGAGCCGGAGCTTGAGCCAGGGCTCCCAGAGACAGAGATCCTCTCAGTAGCATCGCAGAGCTGAAAGAAGTCTGGAAGAAAGGGTGGAACCAGCACCCACCCCTCCAGGTCCAGCTCCAAGCATCTGCCCCTCCCACCCAGGCCCATCTCCCAACAGTACATCGTATCCATACACACATGGGCTTTTGGGAGACACTCCAGATCCAAACCATCACGTGTATCATAAATTTAGGCTGTGCCTGGCTCAATGATATGCCCAGGTTATTGATTTTTGTTTTCAACGATATATTGTAAATTGAGCCTTGATGTTTTTCCTGGAGCACACCAAAAATAATAGGAAGGGGCTTTACCAAAAACCGTTTCTAACCCGTGTTTAACATGTACATTTATTTATTTATTTATTTATTTATTTATTTATTTATTTATTTTGAGACAGGGTCTTGCTCTGTAGCCCAGGCTGGTTGGTCCTGAACTCACTACGGAGCCCAGGCTACCCTTGGACCGCCAACAATCCTACTGCTTCAGCTTCTGAGTACTGGGATTATAGGCATGCACCACCAGGTCTGGTTTATGTGGTGCTGGGGAATTGAATTTGGGTACTCAGTGCTGGACTTAGTGCTTTAACCACTCAGCCATTTCTCCAGCAACATGCACATTTTAAAGGTTCATTACTTGGAATTTTCTGTAACTTATTTTACATATGTAGAGTTTTTTGGTCAGACACAATTGTTACCAAGAGACATTGGTTATGCCTAAATACAATGTATTGATTGCATGTCACTATTGAAGTGTAAGTTATTGATCACTGTGGTTTTTACTTTAAGCTAGTAATTTGATTATTTGTAGAAAAAAAAACCTCATTTGTCCAATAAAGAATTAAAATTGTCACCAGCTTGAAGTCTTTTTGTGTAGAAAGTGTCAATACCCTTCCATGGGAGGTGGCATTATGGACCAGTGTAAAACGGATGGTGCTGAACTGATATAACACTAGCCACCAATTTATTAACCATTACACTCAAAATTCCAATTCCCACGTATTACCTCATGAAAAGCTGATAAATTACATGAGGGAAATGGAAAAAAAAACATATTCTTGACTATGAGTCTCTTAGGAAACATTGGAAGAAATGTGAGCATACTTATTTTAGCAGACTTGAAAAAGAAGGGGACATACTAGAAAAAAAATGGAAAAAAGTAACCCAAAAAGCAGAATCGTGTATACACTTTTTCTAGCACTTTGTTTATCACAGTTTATTTTTAATTTCACTTTATTTCATTTCATTTCACTTCATGTCACTGTTTTCAGTTCCTGGGATTGAACCTAGGGCCTTTGTATTGACTTACATCCCTACCCCCCACCCCATTTCTTTCTTTCTTTTTTTAAAATTCAAGGTAGGGTCTTGCCAGATCCCTAAGTTGCCCAGGCTGGGCACAAACTTGTGATCTTCCTGCCTCAGCCTACCAGAGTGCTGAGATTGCAGGCATGTGATACTGTGCCAAGTTGATCTCAAATTTTTGCAAATTCCTTGTGGACAATGTCTATGGGCGAGGAGTGGGCAAGGAGGCTTCTGGGCGTCAGTTCTTCCTCTGCCCATCCATTCATTGCAGCAGTTATTGACAGATTGGCCGAGATCACCTGGGAAGTGCTTCTTATTGGCAATGCTCAACGTTAGCACGTGACACAATGCGACTAATCTGACCAAAATGCATCTAACTTTGCTACTGCCAAAGGGACCAGAGTAGATGATTTAGGCACAATCTTCATCCTAAAATGAAACAAATGCAAAAGGACCGCGTTAAATAGACTCTGAAGCCAGCGTGTGATTAAGCTGGAGACAAGTGTGAGTGCCTGCACGTCTTGGGGGAGATTGTTATGGTCGGGGAGCCTCGCTAAAACTTTACTAAAACACGGCCTTCTGCCCTTTTCCACTGTGTTGGAAGAGAAACTATGTCGCGTGAAACCTGGACACACTAGCGATACCATATAATGCTTTTATAAGATTGATTTTTTTTTTTCCCATTAAGGAAAGTCAGAATTTTTTCCTATAAAGTCTCTTAAGGCAGAAAAGATCCTGAAAGACAGAAAACAATTATAAAATGCAAATAACAACATTGCCCAATGGATGAAAAAATACGCTGGAGTAAAAACAGTATGCAGATAATTGGGTTGGGTCCACTCCTTCCCTGTTTTGCTATGACAAATTGCCTGAGACTATCGACTTCCAAGGCAGAAAGGTTTATTTTCTCTCACAGCCTCACAGATTCCAGCCATGGTTACGTGGCTACCTTGTCCAAGGCTTGTGGTGAGACAGAGCCATGAGGGACCCCATGGTGAGGCACAGCTGCCCATCTGGTTCCCAAATAGCAGGAAAGGAGAGAGAAAGGAAGGAGTCAAGGAAGAGAGGAGGGGCAAGCGCCAAGGGCACGTGTCCAGCGTTCTCCCCTGCCTACCCAGCCTCCCTTTCTAAAGTTCCCACCATTCCTACCATCCCATTAAATTCTGAATCCATAACACGGGATCTGTGTAGGAGGTCCATACCTATGAGAAAGTTATCTCTCAAGGGCTGCTCCTCTGACAACCGCAGCAGTGGGGACCGCAGCTCTTGCACGTGAGTCTTGGGAAGGCATTAAAGATGAAAACCATGACCCCGGCTGCCACCTTCACACCTCGCTCAGGATCTGGTAGTCACGAAGGCCTGAGGCACGGATGGGAAATCGGAGGGACAGAACAGAGCGCAAGGAGTCCTTCCTACGAGGCTCATCTTTTTTGACTCTGATAGCTCTCAGGTACCTATCACCGAGGGGATTCCTTGAAATAATTTTGCCCCTTTTAAAGAATTTGAGGAATACACAAAGAATATACAAAAATCAAGTACAAAAATATATAAATAAAAAATAAAGAAACCAGGAGAAACATAGTGCGAGGATCTCAATTATCTTTCCCTTTGCTGTGGTTTCTTGGTGTCATAAGCAGCTCTTCTGCTGCAGTCATTCCTGAACACAGACATCACTTACAACGTGGGATCAGATTTGTAGTCGCAGATCATTCCAATAGAGCAGAGCATGACACCTACCTTATCACTTACGTAGGAATATTTTTAGTTGTATAACTGAGGACATTGTGGGATATTCAAACCCCATTCTCAGGCTTCCTCTTAGGAGAAAGAATATGCAAAAATGCAGTTTTACAGAATAAAAATTCTGTAGATCAAAAGGAATAAGGGATAAGATAAGTGGATCATACCAAATCAATTGGAAAATTTTTAATTGATATTTTTATTATACTGATATAGTAATAGGAAAATAACTGTAGTGCAATAAATTAGCACAATTTAGATGGTGAGATAAGTGTCACATGAATTAGAAAAAAGTATCACATATATATTTAAAATATGTTCAAATATGTTATTTTTCATAGCGTTTAGCTAGTAGTAATTTTGAGAAATTTTATCCAGTAGCCACAGTTCTGAACAAGCTTAAAGTACTTCTAATTTACCCATTTATTTTTTACTATGGCAAGAGATTTAAAAACTTTCATAAATCCTAATTTAAGACAAGGTATAAATGTAGACAAGAAGAAATAACCTAAGATTTTACAAAGAAAATGAATATTTTTGAAACTCTTGTGTTCTCTTAAAAAACAGCAAGAGAAGGGACAGCACAGAGGTTCCAGCACGAGGCCCTGAGTTTGATTCTCTCACATCACGTAAGATGGGCGTGGTGGCACATGCTTGGGATCTCACTCAGCACTTGGGAGACTGAAGCTAGAAGGTGGCCATGAGTTCGAGTCCAGCCTGAGCTACACAGTGAGTTCAGGATCAGAACGGGACCCTGTCTGAAGCAACAAACAGCAGGAGAGAGAAAGGGGGAGAGAGACTTGAGATTTGATTGTGAATTTCATGATCACTGTATTGGCTAGGGTTCTCTGGAGAAAATATGAGGCGTGATTAAATATGCAGTGAATATTGGAATTAAACGTTACAATATTGTAATTAAACATTACAATATGAGGCGCATTGCCAGCAACAATGCTCAAAATGTTCCCTGTCTGTTTGAACACGATGGTCTCATTGTTCTTGCCACTTCCTGGTGCAGTTCTGAAAGTCCTCGCTCATGGGTGTCGTCAGTTGTGCTGTGTGGCTGCCTCAGTGTCCCGAGGCAATTAAAATCATTTACCTTTGTGGTCATCCATGCTTTGAACAAGAGCCAGAAGTCCTACGGTGCAAGGTCGTGTGAATGGGGTGAGTGAGGAAATACTGTTTCGCCTACGCAAGGCTACCTTTTCCATTGCATGGTAAGGATACTGAGAGAAATTAATGGCCGTATATCTTTTACTGTAATACTAAATTTTAAGTTAAACACCCATCATATTTTGGGGATTTCTTAGGCTTAGAGAATCAAGTGCTGAATAATCCACAGCAGTCTCAAGTTCAAACATTTAATCTGTTACATGGTGGTGTTCTAAATCTGGGCAATCATTTTAACCCCCAAAGTCAATAGTTTTTTTTTTCTTCTCTCATCTTGTTTTTTTCTAAAAGAGCTTTTAAATGGTATTCTATACACACAATTTAGTAGCCAAATACAGGCATATAAAATTAAGAATTTACCTAGAGGTCTATTTTCATACCCTGGCATATCTCATAAACACTAGTTGTTATTTTACGGACCGAGGAGGAAAACCACCATGTCGGCCCAGCTTGGAGGGGTATCTCTCTATCTGTCCTTAGTCGTCACTTGACACCTCTTCCTTTGAAAGCTTTCTCGAAACTCTCGAATTCCCCAGTTTACCTCCGGTTTCCGATTCTTCTCTTTGCTCGCAGTTTGCTCCGCCTTTTGGTCCCCTCCTGTCCTGAGGCTTTCAGTCCATTTTGTCTTCACAGTTTTACAGCTTTCCCGTGGAATCATGATTTATTTCTTGAACTTTTTCTCACTTACCTTCTTCAGTCTCTACAGTGCTGGTTTTTAGCTACTGTAACGTCACTCTCCCATTTCTGCGTTTGCTTGAGTGGAAGAACAACAGCTCACATTGGAATCTAGCACACGTAGTTGATGTCCATCTCCACAACCTCTTTCTGGAATTCCATAGCATCTGTTTTCAATGGAAACTTCAATTTGTAGTTAGAAATTCATTATTCTTTTTCCTAGTTGACACTTAATCTCTCTCTTCTATAGATGGTATCTACCAAGATGTCCCTTATCCTTAAAAATAATCCTTCAAGATGTTTATTATATTCTGCTACTTTCTTCTGATTGACCTCTTATAGGCAGAACTGCATAATCTTCCTTGAGAAATATGTACCAATCTAAACTTTTGTATAGAGATGTTATACTTTTCATTGATATAATTCTTTTATGTAAGACAGAAAAATATCTACCTTTATGTTACTTATAGTATGGATGCCCTGACTGCAAGTAAATTTCTAATTTTGAGTTACCTTAATTATTTTAACAATAAACTTCAAAATATGCTAGCATATTTTCTATTTAAACACGTATATTATGTATTAAGCACAATAGCCGTATATTACTACAAATGATTAGCTTACAGTAGCATTTTCTGCACCATTAGTATTCCCCAGTGCTCCTGCTCTCATAGATGTGGTAGAGTTATGAATAATTGCTTTTTCTATCTTCTCACTACAACTTTGGATAAGGCACACATACAAATGTATACATATTCATACCATACCTAAAACTAATGGCAGATTCTCTGGCATTTATTATTTATTTATTTGGAGTATATTTTTTTGTACAAATAAGCATGCAATATTGTTATAAGAATTAAGATAGACCAGATTTTCCATGGATATATTTTAAATTATTTATTATGCTTTATCCATAAATGAAATTTTCTTAAGACTGGAAGGACAGAATCGTGGAAGTTGTTCTGACACAGTCATTTTTACCAATTACTCATAGATTTTCTTTCTGACAGGGTCTTGCTCTGTAGCCCAGGCTGGTCCTAAACTCACTATGGAGCCTAGGCTAGGCTTGGCATCATGAGCAATCCTCGGACCTCAGCCTTCCTGGTGCTGACCAATGATTCCTAGAATATGCTGAGTAGAAATCTCATATATTCCAGACTCTAGGTTTATATATATATTTTTTGTGTTTTAATCCCAGTTTTGCTGTTATACACCACTCAGATTTCAGGATACGTTTCTTATCTCCCAGTTAAATTAATGACAATAGTGCCTGTTGTGTGGTTGTTACATCTCCTAAGTGTTCTGTTGTTCAAGATAAATTGCACTTAAGAAGTACACATTGCTTATATTCACTTGCTAGGGTAGGGCTTTAATTAAAAGCAGTGTTACAACAACAATATTCCCATATAAAACTGAAGGAAAATTATTCTTTACTGGAAGCCATTAACAATGTAAAATTTATGAGTGTGTATTTTATAGAGGCAAGAATATAAACCACAGAATATTGATTCTCAACTATTTTAAAAACTTTTTTCTGATTATAAACTGTACATTAGTCATAGAAAAATGTGTAAATAAAAAAGAAATTCTAGAAGAAATGTGGCCAACTATAAGCTCTACTCATAACTTTGTAAAAATTTTGGTAAATGCCTTTTTCAGATTCTTTGTACTATTACAGGAAGCATGATCTTGTTAAAATAATCACAATAATACATATTTTATATAATATCACCAATTATTAGATATATCCTACATCCTACTTCTAATGCTTGTTTCCACCTCATGTTTTCCTCTTAGGAATCCATTAATATTACTATTTAATATTGTTATCTCTGTTTTATAAATAAAGAATGTGAAGTCTAGAGAGTTTAACGTGCTGATAGTTTCCTGTGTAGTATGTTACAGACCCGGCAATTACCTAAGTATCAACTGACTCTAAAACTCTTTGTACTTTAATGACATAGTTAGGTTCAGACTGTTTTTTTAAGTGTGTGGCACACAAAAAATCTAAACTTTGTAAAAGATATTCGGAAGAATTCTATAGTGTGAAAATATTTGGCATATTATTTTACTATAATTTATTTTCGTAATGTGGAGAATATGTTAATGGGCTAGTCCTGAAATTATATACTTTGTAATATTGTGGTCAAGAATACTGAGAAAAGTGCGCAGTTTTTGTTGTGGTTTTTGCTGTCACATGGGTACAATTTTTATGCTCATAATACATGCAATATTTAAAATAACTATTTTTGTTATGGAATAAGTTATAATATAGTTATATAAGGAGTAGTAATATATTAGAAAGAAATGAGCCCATCTATTTCTAAGTTTTCCCACGTATCACTGTGGTTTATTTCAGCTGTTTTGCTGTTTTGTTCTAGCTAGAAGCAAAATAATTTCCGATCCTTTAAATCTGTTATTTTGCTACTAGTGCTTTCCAGTTCTCTCCGTGTTAAAAATGTCATCAAATTGATCCTTTGTGGTGGTTTTAATATCATCACAGCATTAGTACACGGAGCAGTTGGTCACTGTTGGTGTAGGTTGGGGTTAGGAGGGTGGCTAATGAGGTAGTTTTGGAAATAAGTTTTGAATAAAGGAGATATTGTGAAGAAAATAATGTAGGTAGTGGTGATTGACAGACTGATTTTTAAGTTATTAGAACAGTGTTATCATATTTTGAGAAGAGAATTTCATAAACCCAGAGCAGAATGTTGATGTTTATAAATTCTTTCCTTGATTTCTTATGAAATCTTATGAATCCAGTATACTGCTTCCATGACTACCATTTTTATACATATTTGATTACTTTATATTGTAATTTACAACTCAAATGTGCACAATTCAACAGCAGGAGCTCACTTAGAATTTAGAGGGTTTATAGCTTTGTTTGGCCCTCGGCACAAGTAATAAAATCCTAGCTTTAAGTACCATTGGGGTTTATAGAATGAAGACATCTGCATTATTGTATTAAAATGTTCCTTTGTGTAATAAATATAACTGACAGTAGTGCATGACTTTCTTTATGAAAAATATGTTGATGGCAATATAGTCTTAAATACTGAAGAAGCTGTCGATTAAAATTTTAAGTGCCTAGTTACCATCTAAATGCTCAGCAGATGTCCATATTAACAGTTTAACTACTGGTTATTCCTAATAAAAGTTTTAGCTAAAATTATTTTTAAATACCCATCAAAATGGTATTAACCTCTCATCTATTTTAATAGTGCTTCATGTTTATAATTCTGAATTGACCTTTGGGGAAATGTGCATGTTTCAGTGATGACAACTGTAAGTTTTTGAAGGTAATGTCTTAGGGCCTCTGACATTTAGCATTATCTAAATAGCACTGAGTATATTTTTACCTGAATTCGCTGGAATGTTTTGTGGAGGTACAGCCATACAATTCAGACTCTTCTCAAATTTATATCTAATATTGGGTGACCAACCAGCCCTACTTGGAGGAATCTAAGTGTTTTCTGAGGTTAAAAACCTGTTGGTTCAAGTATCAGCCAAGCCAGGATGCTTTTGTTCCTACAGGTGAAAGTGCTTTGATGATGAGAGGAAGTGATCAGTCTTGGTTACATTTTGTTGCTGGGACAGAAGACCCAATATCCATGACTTAAGAGAGAAGAGAATTATTTCAGCTCATAATTTTAGAAGGTCTCCTATAGTCCATCTGTGGGTAGTTGTCAATGATGGAAGCATGTGGTGGAGATCTAGTCATAGAAAAGCACTTCATAGCATTGCAGACAGAAAGCCAAGTAAAGGAGAAGCAAGTAGATATCCCCAGACTAAGGGGACGACCATGGATCCACCAGGAGAAGCTGTAACAATGTTTCAAGCTGTCAGCGGGGCCCCCTACTCCAGGGTGGGAGCTCTTCTCCCATTTCCTGGCCCACTAGTCAACCACACACACCTGAAAGTTCAGCCTTAGGTACACCCCACCCCCCAATTCCACATACTGACACAGTCCCTCCAGGTCAAGCCCAAGCATCCACTCCTCCTCCTCAGGCCTCACCTGCCTACAACACATGGGCTCGTAGGTATCTCACTACACGCAAACACGTGAGGCTTCTGGGAGACACTCCAGATCCAAACCATAATATACGGTCAGAAGCAGAGTAGTTCCCAACAAATATTCTGCCCATCTAGACTTTTTCAATTTGATTTTCTATAAATCTTCATCTAATAATGATAAAATAATGCATAATTTATACCCAGTTTTAAAAATTCATATTTTGTTAGTATATGGTATAATTTCATGGTGATGGGATTTGAGGAAGTTTGTAAATGTATTTGAATATCTTACTTTCAATTTCCTTCTCATTTCTGACTCTCCCCCATTTCATTCTAATGTTCAGAAATCTACCTTTGGGTTTTTTGTTTAATATTTTACTAAATTATCTCATTGTGAAGTTTTTCACATGAGAGAAAAATTGCCACATTTAGTAATCTGAGTCTGGCCAACAGTTCACAAAACAAGCCAAATATGTGGAATTATAATTTGCTACCAGTTAGAGCTTTGTACTTTTTGGCAACCGTAATAATATTAACTACCCTGTACTTAAAAAAACCTTATATTTTCTTAACATTTGCCATTCAAGTATATTTAAATGATCAGAGATATGTGAATGATTTTTGAAGACACATTATTTATCATATGTATTTTATCTTACATTATTTATCACTACATATCACATCAAATAAAAGGAAATTATTTGTATATAATTATTGATTAAATTACTGTTATATCGTACACATTTCTTCATTTTGAAATACAGAACATTTTTAATTAAAAATACACTTGTATTTTTTGACTGAGAGTTCTAACATGTCTTCTGAGATAACTGCAATAAATATTTGTACTTTTGATAATGACAATGTAATGATCATGGTAAGTCATAATTATTCTCAAATATTGCCTGAAGAAGGTATAGAAACATTTGCATAATTATGATTAACTTACATTTTCTAGTCCTAAATTATTTTTTAATCTATACGCCTTTTACTTTTGTAAAGAAACTGATGTTTTATTGGATATTAAAGATATTAATGCGTCTCTTAGTTACTTCCCAAGATTTATTTCAGAAATTATCCTTTTGAAGATATTTACAAGACAGTTTTCCTTTTTGGTTTTACTGCTTTTTTATTTTAATTTTGCCTTTTTGAATGATAGAATCTTAGAGATTATTTTATTGAGATCCAATTATTAATTTACTCAGTATTGAATTACTTGAGCTGAGATATTTTGGCTAATTCTTTTTTATGTCAGAATGGACATCTTATTACTATGTAGTAGTAAATGAATAATAGTGTCACTATGTATATCTACTAGAAATATGAAATATGAAAAACAGAAAAAAATTATGATATTTTGGTAGAGTTAAAATCAATAGTTCTGCATCCTATGTTTTTGGAAAAAAGTATTCTCACTGTATAAGACATTGAATCAGAAAAGAGTTACCATTATATTTAAATAAGAGCTAATTTCATATTTTTCACAATGACCTTTTATTTTGTGCCATAACATCATTGTCATTCTGTCAGTGCATACTAAAGCTATTTGTTCCCAGTTCTGATTGGGAGTGTATTCTGCCTGTCAAAATTTTTCCAAGATGCATAATCATTACCAGGTTTCATTATGACCTATGTTAGAAAAGAAAAGTATTCAATTCTCAAACCTTGCTTAAAACTGATTCATGAAACATGATGAAAACATGAAAATCACAATTTATATCTCAGAATTATTGGGTCTCTTATGTTAATGTAATTTTTTATTGAAAATAATATTTTTAAAAACGGATGAAACAAGCATAAACTCTATCACACAGATGAAAAGGTTTATCATCTGATGAGAATAAATGAACTCCTATATATGTTACTTCAAACAGAACAATAAAATATGAGCAATTTGTATTTTCTAGCTGCTTTTTTGTAATTAAAGGCAGAAACTAAGTCATTTACATCTCACCTAACGAACCAAAACTTATGAAAATATATTCCTATTAATAATTAATCAGAAATAAAAAATTATTGAAGTATAAAAACGAGCTTAGTAGTAGAGATGCACTTTCTGGGAAGGACATTCGCCTGGCCTGCGCTACGCACTCCGTTCAGTGGCCAATACGGAGGAGTGGGGAAGGGGGAGGAGACGAAAAAGAGAATGAAAAAGAACTACAGAATTTGAGGATAGGAATTTTCTTGTATGAATCACATGACTCCAAATGTGTAATTTATGCAAATAATTAAAGCCTTTGATAAGGTTTTACTTCATCCTTCATAAAAGAAGAAAATTAACCATACAAACTATTCTCCTTCTATGTGTTTTTTAGTGGTCATTTCAGATAGAAGAACCAAAATCAGTGCCCAGCCAGTCTACCAACTCCAGCTCATTACACGGTCTACGCCATCAACTCAACAGTGAGGTAAATCCCCTCCCAGTGGGGAAGAGAGGCCCACAGACTCTTGTGTCATTAAGAATAAAGTGGACAGAGTCCAAAAATGATCAAAGCAATAGCTGACTGAAACAAACAAACAAAAGAGAGAGAGAGAGAAAAGAAAAGCTCTTGGCCACGAAGCCAACAGGAAACCAAAATACCTCTCTCCTAGAGCAAGAAAAGAAAAAGAAAGAAAGCTCCTTCCTGTTGACAAGCCAGGAGAAGGCCCAATGAGTCCTACCCCCTCCCCACGCCCTCCCCTACATCCGGCCCTGGCTCCGGATCTCCCTTTATAGACTTGAAGCAAACGGGGAGACGGGGCTGGAACAGTGAGGTGGTTCTCCATCACTGGCTTCTTCACAATGTTGTAGCTGTACTTGTAACAGGAAAAGGTGGAGGAAGAACATGTACTAGCTTGAGGAGATTGAAGCATATTAACTTACTTTGTGTGGGGAAAGTGAAATACAGCCTCAACTGCAAACAGCGTCCGGGGCGGGTAGGGGTTCATCGCGGGCTGTTGTCTGCTGTTTTTCTTCCCTAAGATCCTGCCTATTGCTCACGCCTCTGAGTCTTTCATTCACGTTGGGTTAACCCAGCCTCTACAAATCACTTCTCAAGGCAATTTTGCTGCTCCCTAGGGTGATGAACCTGCCTGTGATCTTATTTGGTGTCCTCCAAAAGGACACTTTGTTGTTTTCTTGACACTCAGAACTGAACAAATAATATTTCCTGGTGTTGTGGGTTGTTGCGAGTAGTAAACAACTATTCTGAAAGACATTTGTATAAGATAAAGGATGTTTGAACACACGATGCCATTTTTATTGAATGATCACATGAATTAATCACAGTAGGGGGTCACAGTATTTATTTTAGGTAAGGTAGTGGAAGCCAGAGTGTAAACAGTTTGCTAAAACACAGCAATCTAAGGAAAGGCTCCAATTTTAAAATGATCAAATGCTGTACCCTAAAAACCTGGCAATCGTGGAGTCATCTGTCATGGCAGGGAAGTGTCATTCTTTCCCATTTCTGTACTTGATAATTGCATAAATGAATAAGCAAATGTTAGGAATTGATATGCTTGCTATCTTCCTCATGTGCTGCACGTTTATGTGATTACAATGCCAAGACAGAATGCAGATTGGCCAACATGTAGTTCAGGAATATTGAAGGTATTTATTTATGTGATCAAACACTGACAGTTGATCTTAAATAGAGTAGATTGCTTCCATAATATGCATGTGTCATCCCAGCAATGGAAAGCTTTAAGAGCAACATTTCTTCTTCATGAAGAACAAGCAATTTTGTTGTTTGAAATGGCTTCAGTTTACAACCTGTTCCCAAATGGCCAGCTGCAAGCTGGCTGTGCGGACTGTAGCATTGCCAGTCCTGAAACTGTATACGCCAATTCCTATAAATTTCTCCTCCCCACCCCATCTCACCCCTCTTCCCAGCACACTGGACAGCCTAGGTTAGGTCCTTCACACGTGACCCCATTTATCCTTAAATATCTCTGTGAAGACTTTGTCTCCTAAAATCAACAGACACTAAGGCACTGAGGGCTGGGTCCTCAACATACAAATTCAGCCTATAACAGCCATTTTACAGACAAAAATACTGAGAGGCAGGCCTGTTTACATTCCAAAGCCACTAAATAATTGTTATAAGTAGAGTAGAAATACAGGTAAACATATAGTTATGTAATATGCATTCATAATAGGTTTGAAGGAAATAATTGAAAATATCTTAACGATGATAATAACATTTTAAGTTTTGAATGATGCTTGGAAGTTCATAAAATCCAATTTCAAGCAATTTTATAAGAATATGAAATGTTACAAGCTTGCAAAGTATATTGAGTCTTAAAATTTAATCTCATATGTCATATTTCTAAAGATTTGCTATTTCAGGAGGCTGGCATCACCTTAGTCCAAAAACCAGACAAAGACTTAACCAGGAAGGAAAATTGTAGACCAATATCCTTAATGAACACAGATGCAAAAATTCTTAATAAGATTCTGGCAAAGAGAATCCAACGAATAATTGGAAAGATCATACATCAATTTCAATGGGGGGGGGAGGGTCTTCATTCCTGGCATGCAAGGGTGGTTCAACATGTGTAAATCAATCAATGTAATATGCCACATCAACAAAAGCAAAAACAAAAACCACATGATCATTTCAATTGATGCAGAAAAAGCTTTTAATAAAATTCAACAACCTTTTATGATAAAACCTCTGAGAAAAATAGGTACAGAAGGGCTTTATCTCAAACTCATAGAAACTATATATGCCAAACTTACTGCAAATGTCATATGAAATGCTGAAAAATTGAAAGTGTTTTCTCTCAAATCAGAAACACAAGGCTGCCCACTCTCACCACTCTTATTCAACATAGTCTTTGAAACACTTGCCCTAGCAATCAGGTAAGAAAATGAAATAAAGGGAATTTGCACCAGAAAGGAGGAAGCCAAACTATCCTCATTTGCAGATGACATGGTTATCTACATAGAAGACCCCAAACACTCCAGTATGAAACGCTTGGAAATAATAAACAGCCAAATCACAGGCTATAAAATCAATACTAAAAATCAATAGCTGTTCTCTACACCAACAATGAGCTCACTGAGAAAGAGCTCAGAAAAATAATTCTGTTCTCAACAACCCAGCAAAAATTAAATACCTAGGCGTATATCTTAAGATTTGGCCCTTCCAGAAATACATCACATCTCCTGTACACTGTTTAAAAAGTTAAAGACTCAATGTCCGCAATATAATTAGCTTCTAGAGGCTATGCCAATATTTGGCTCACTCGCTTTAGATAGTGGCGTGCCCTTTCTTGCTAGCTTAGTTTCCAGTATATACTGAGATCATTTTCTTTCCAATAAGAATAATAAAAAATGCTGTTTTCGGGTGCGCTGGAAGAAGGAGTATGGATGTTGATATGTATGTCTCTGTTGGACTGAACCTAATTTACATATTTGAGCTCTGATCACAGTTATGGAGCGTGTACTTTGCATTCAGTACTATATTAGTCTGAAAAAGTATTGCCGTCTCTTGGGGATAGAGGGAAACAGCATTTCATCTGCCAAATACATGCCCATTATTCTATTGTCAGGATCTCGGTTTCCCATGACACGCGCTTGTCTCCAGCATGACTCAGGCAGGTGGGTCCACCGATGCCCTTGGAATTAACGCATCATTGTTCTAAGCCGAGTGAAATGACGTCTTTATCTGTATTTGTTTTTGGAGTCATGATGGGTCCCGGTCTCTCTAATAAAGTGAGAAATGAAGGCTCCCGGGGAAGTCTTTGGCTCCCGAGTCAGAGACTGGGAGAAGATCTTTGTACCTCTAGACTTGATGTAACTACTGCAGTGCCTAGACTGACTTCCACAGGGGAATAAAGCCCTGAGGTAGATATTCCTTTTTCCTTGTTGTTTGATGACTAAATGGACAGCTGGGGAGACTTGGATCTCTCATGAAATCACCATGTCTCTGAAGCTTCTTGTCCTAAAACAGGCCTTAACTTATCTCTGGGCTTTAATTACAATACATCAGTTGTAGTATAAGCCTTTTGGTATGAGACTGTTCTAACCTGTAGATGTGAGGATGTCTTCAGGCTTGCATTCTTGAATGTTTTGATTTACTTAGAACATTATTTAAGAAAAGCATATTCAGAGCAACTGTAGGCGCTATGCAGTGCCACCTGATAGAAATAAACAAACCACAGTACGCTGACCACTTTGTTGCTCAAGATGATAGGAATAACAGAAGCTGCTTTTATTGAGTTTGATTTGTGCAGACAGTGTCTCCAGGGCTTTATGTGAAGTACCTCCCGTAACCCTCATGACATGATGAAGTGCTCTTATTAATTGAGTCTTATCGTTGACAAATTTATTGTTAGAAATGTAAGTATTGTGGCGCTATCAAAATTCCAGCTCAGGTTGTCCAACTAAGTCACTCAGGCACAGCCACTAGAATGTGCTGAGTTTTCTTCATAATAAAAAATCTAGGTCAGGTTCACTCACTGAAATACCTCTTTTGTTCCTTTCTTGGGGGGGGGGGGTCTTCATTTCTTTTTTCCCATTTTATTGGTATATATATATCACATAATGTCTACATGGAATTTGTGTATTTTGTGCACGTATATATCCTGGCAGAATTACAAATCTATTAGTCCCTTTGTCTTTAAATAAGCCACACTTGTAAAATAAAGTTTTGGCCTTTTAACTGCAACTAAACGATACAATGTCAACTACTGAAAGCGTCCCTTGCAAAAACACCAGATTTGATGATGATATTCGATCTCGCAAAGACTGCTAGACACTGTTTGGCTGCGTCTCACAATTTTCTGCCATTGCTGTTTGAAAAACATTAGTGAGGCAGTTGATTTATTATTTCTATGTTGTGTGTGAGGTAAACAAAGCCTTGAGGCATTAGGCCATGTGCCCTATTTCTGGACACTCTCTGGTATCCCATTCTAGATTCTCTGGCATCCACCTTCAGAAATTTTGGACTTGCCTTTAGGCTGTGCTGCCTCTCATCTTTGTTCATCAGAAGAGATATATAACTGCTTCTAACATGCGTAATTTTTCTTTGATTTTTAGAATTAAGTTCATAATTTAGAATTTTTTCTTTACTATAAATATAAAAGTAGGGTAACGTCACAACTTATTTAGTGATAGCAAAAACGAGGGGGATATTAATGATCCCGCGGCTACCTTTAAGCTGAGCCATATTCTTTTTACCTTTCCCAGTCTCAAGTGTTTCAGTACATTTTATTGAGAAGTTTATGGTGGCTGAACGTTGGTGCTACTGAAGCAGTGTCCTCAAGTATACACCGACCTGTCTCATCTGCAGATCTGTGCCTGACCTCACTGGGTGTGTCTTCACGTTTGAAATTTGTAAGAACATTGATGCTTTAAATCTCCCACCTTCTATCATAGAAATCGTGTGTTTCATAAAAGATGATAAAAGCATCTTTTTAAAACTCATTTGTTTCTAAAATATTAGGCAAGTTAGTGCCTTCCCAAGAGATGGTTGGGGCTTTCAAATGCAGTCTCACAAATTGAAGGCATAGTGCTTGATAATCTGTACAAATATCTTCTCAACTGGCAGTAGAGTGTGTAGGCATCAAAGAATGATATGGATAGTATTTCAGGTGCAAGAATGTAGCCAGTATAGATTAGGAGAAATCAGGGAGCAGTGGTGCTTGATTTGGGCAGCACATTGGATGTTGGAAGCTTTGAAATATATTCTAGCTTAGACCTTATCTCCAAAGATGCTGATTTAATTGGTATCGGAGTAGAACTTGGCTAGGGGGCTTTTAAAAGCTCTGTGGACTTTGACATGGAGCCAAAATTAAGAACCACTCCCATGGAATAACAAGATAGGAGATAAGCTATCAAATGGAGCCACCTGGACATGACTCAGCAAAAGTTCTCAATGATACTCAAAGTAAGACATTTAAAAATCAATAAAGCATTGCTAATACAATGCCAAACCTTTAATTAAATGAATAGTGGAGGATTTCTAATGCCGGAGAACAAAACCTCAAAAAATTGTTTTCTTCTAGATTCACAGAACAAATGTAAAAATCGGCCAATTTTGGTTAAAAAAGAAGAGCGAAATATAAAGATTGGAATAAATTCAATGCCCCCTACCCCTTTTTATCATGATACGTGATTTGGGTTTCCAAGGTCAACTCTTTCCCTTTTACTGAGTTGCTGGTGAGGTCATTCCCTAAATCGTGCCCTTGTGCTTGCTCTGTACAAGAGAACACTTCTCAACAGATTTGTCTTCCTAAACTCATTCTGCCTTTAAAAAAATTTTTTTTTTGGTTCTTATTTATTTACTTTTTGAGACGAAGATTTACCTTGTGGTCCAGGCTGTTCCGGTTTATTTCTTTTTCTCCATGAGTAAGATTAGGCAGGGGGAAGATTGATGCAGAAGTTGAACAGTGGGTCATGCTATTCTTCACTGGCTAGGAAGACCCCCATGTCCAGAAGTGTATTTCTTCAGCACTTGTTTTGCACAACAATGGCACAATAGCTTCCTGTGAGTTTGGGAATCAAATTGCTCCCAGGGATAACAGGCATCCTAGGCATATTCTCAGGAGCCCTCCAGTTTACTCCTCGGCTGTGTTGTCTTTCTCTGTGACTTCAAAAGATGGGTTCCAGCCAGAAGCCAAGGGTGGGAGCAAGTATCGCCTCCAGAATTCTCGTAGGTTCAATCTGACAGCGTCCTCAACCTCGTCTCCCACTACTTCTGGGAACAAGCTGCACACCCTAGACAGAAATGTGGAACTACTGCCCTGTGGGTACGGCCTTCTTCCCTCTCATTCTTTTATCTCTTTTTATACTATTTTATCTATCTCAAGTCCACTAGCCAAGTATATATTTGGAGCCATTTTTGGGTCTTGCAGAACACGATGATTTCTTTCTATTATTTCTTTTCTCTGTGTTTGGGGGAGCTGGGGCAGTTAGTGAGGATCGAACTCAGGACCTTTGCATCAAGTTGCATTTCTACTCCCTTTATATATTTTGAGACAGGAGCAAACTAAGTTGCTAAACTTCTCAGTCTGGGGTTTAGCTTGTGAGCGTCCTTCTTCCGGCTTCCCCAGTGCTAGGACTGTAGGCATTCCCCTGTATACTCAGCCTTTACATTGTTTCCTAGGTTAACTTCTTTTTTTTCAAATGGTTTTCAAATTGTGATCCTATTCTCTAGGGCTTTCTGTGGTTTTACTGATTTTAATTTTGATATTTATCTATATTTTTCCCAAAATATAGTAAAAGCATCTTGGCAGTAGGAAGAACAAAACATGTTCGACGTTGAGACTAAAGCCTCATCAGCCTGCTATGATACTGTACTTAGTGTATGTCGACTGTTAGATGAAGTTATGTTGATGAAAATCACAGGCTTGGATGTACAAACAAGAGCAACATGCTCATGTGAGCAGTTGTAACAAGAGTGTGCACACGGATCCCCAGAGGGTCATTCATTCTAGGATCACATGGAGACTAACCAGGCAGGTCATTAGGTCTTACAGACAGGACACCAATTTCTGCACTATGGAGACTTCACACTGTGAGAGTAGAGAAGCTCTTGTCGCTTGCCTCCTGCATTCAGACTTTGGGATTGGACAGCACTTTAGTGTGGCAAAAACTCACCCAAGCTCCATCTTGCTAGACTAGGACTCTAGAGCAACAGCTGTACCTGGCCTTGCTTCTCCCTGTTATTATTGAGACTGGGAAACTTTAGTACTATTATGTTGATTTATTGAGCATGCGTGGAAGGAGATGTGGTTGCAGGCTGGGAGCCAGCCTACTGATCCAGAGACTGTCTGTTGGAAGCCTTGTGTCTGAGTACTGTCAGGACACAGAGACTGGCCTGGAAATAATCAGTCTTGTACAGGATGTAACTTCCCTCACATTTATTATGTTATTTATATAAAAATGCTGAAATCTAATGATACTCTTTAAAAAAAAACTTACAAAGTTAAATAGTTCAGAATCTAATCTACATACAGTACAGTCATGTATATAGAGGAGATTACCAAGAAAATTAGGCAATATAAATTGAAAAATAGCTGAAAAGTTTCTAGTGTCTTTCGAACTTGGAAAAATAGTCTCTTGAATTTGTAAAATATATCAAATATGTCCTTAAAGGACATTCATCCTTTTAGATGAATTTTAACTTTAACATGATCTTTTTTTAAGACTTTTCTTTTAATATCTAAGCTTCCTGAAATGTCCTCAGTTTTATCCTCAAGGACATGGACATAATATTCTGGGAAGTGTGGGGATCATATACAAACTCCTCTTTTATTTGCATCCTCAAAAACCCACAATAATCCTTTAATAAAATTCTGGTATTTGCTCTTTGTACCTGTTCATTTCCCAACAAAGGCACATTAAAAACCACAGCTCATAGCTGCAAGCTAAAAAGCCTTTGAGAACGGCACAGAGCAAGGTCCTTGATGCACAGCCTTCTACTTCCCCTTCAACTTTCTGTGTCCTCTGGATAAATAGGCATGAAATATCAAAGTGAGACTTCTAAATGACAACGTGGAATGACATTTACTATCATTTTGATGAGATTTCTATCTTTGATGAGATTTGGTTTCATTGCTAGAGCCATTGAGTAGACATTGCTTGAATTCTTTGAAATGTCATAGTTGATGTGACAGCCTCAAGGCGGGGGTGAAGACATCCTTACCTTGACACCTGTTCTGACTGACAGAGTAATTTTGCCACTTTAGTTTTGTGATTAAACATTTGGGTCTTACACGATATACTTCTCTAAGGACCTCTTCCATAACCGAATTAACAAAGAAAGACATACAACATGGAAAATGTTAGGCAAAGCCATAATGATCAGCCTTTGATGTATTTGATAAGCTAGTCTGTGTCTATGTAAATAATATTATACATTCGCATGTTGCTTGCTATTCCTCTCTATCACAGTCTCATCACATCTTTGGGAATTCTCAGAACTTTGACTGTTATTTGAAAGCTTGTTTCTTCATACTTACATAAAAATTGCAATTTTGAGTGGGCCTAGTGGCACAGGATTGTAATTCCAGCACTCAGGGAGGCTGAGGAAGGAAGAGCACGAGTTTGATTCCAGCCTACACAAGTTGGTGATTTAGCAGAGACCTGAGTCAAAACCAAAATAAAAGATATGTTGCGGATATATTTGAATTTCAAGGTAAATGTTCTGGATTCGATTTCTGGTACTACATACACACATGCGCACAGAAATACAACTTAATGAATAATATTACATTTTGTTTGCTATTTTCATTTTATTAGTAATATAATGATGCAATTATGCATACATTATTTTTATCAGAAAAAAAACATTTTCCAAGTTGAATTATCAAATGAATCAACATGAGCATTTTATGTACAAAATATACTTAGCGACAATGAAAATTCCAAAAGTAGAGACCTTGAAAGCACATTCTCTAGTCACAGCAAAAGAAATAAAACACAAACAGTAACAGAAACAATTAAAATCAAAAACCTTAAAACAAGATATTTTAACAAATTTAGTAGTCACTGAACTACAAATATTTATGTAAAGCTAACAAATATATTTCAGCTATTTTATTTCTTAGAAAATATCGTTATCACCTAAAGTATTTTAGTGTCTCATAGGCTTAAGAACTATGAAAATATAACCTTGAAGATAAAGAAATTGATAATAAATAAAACTGAAGTTAATAAAAAGCTAAATCATATTAATTAACAAAACACTGATGAATAAATGCTGGGTCTGCCATGTGGGAAGCAGTACTCACGGAATCCAGGAGAGATACAGCCACAGAATTATTCATAAGAAGATGCAGGAATACTTAGCTGTACTTGTGGAAGAGATTGATGTAAGGATATCTGTATGAACATCTATTAATAATTTTGTAAATTCAAAAAAAAGTACCCAAGTGGTTAAAATAGATTCAGCACCAATCACACATTTTCAATAAACCAACGAACACAACAAAGCTCATGTGTTTTTGAGCTATATTCCACAGAAGTGTGGGACCCACGTGGCTTTAGTGGCAAGTACTAACTTTCAAATAACATTATTCCTGTGTTATACTTTGCTTTGAGAAACACTGAATGAACTGAATTTTAGGAACTTCTATAAACCTGGTTTCTATATCTGAAAAATGAATGCAAGCATGTTTACTTCCAAATATGAGTATGAAATTAAAATTTGGAAACATTTATACAGCAAATCTAAAAATAGTACAAAGTTATTTGAAGAATAATATGCAGCATGGATTCATTCCAGGAGTAAAAGAATGACTGAGCTTTAGGTAAATTGTCAAAAGTTGACTATATAAATTCTGAAGAGAAAACTAGCATACATTTATGACTAGACATTAAAAAATGACTATCCATATAGTAGACTGCAGTAGTTTTAGAACATAAAAAGTTTCTGAAAATAATGAGCAGGATGCTAGGATAGACGGCCCACAGAGAAAAAGGGAAGATTCTGGAAGGAAGCTGTCTGTAGAGCTGATATTTGTACCTCCTCTGAAGGGTGAGAAGGAACTAGCCACGCAGAGACCCGGGAACCGGAATCAGTATCCAGACACCGGGAACTAGGAAGGAAGTTTATACCACGTGCCAGAGGAAGCAGAGAATGCCCTAGGACAAACACGGAACTCGGGGTATGGCTCGAAGTCACGTAATAGCTGTACCTATGCCTTTTTCCTGTGGCTATGGGGTTATAATGTGTTGTAAGATGATGGCAGGGAACCTCATGCAGGCAAGGGCTGCTTGGGAAATAATCTGGAGTGTCGTGGCAGGGGCCGGTTGCTAGGGCTGAGGTCAGCAGCTTCCCACGGAGGAGGGTAAGCGATTTGGTCTTATTTAGACTAAACATTCTTTAGAGAGTATGAAAGTTCAACTTTAGAAAAAGACTAGTCAGAAGCTTTTCGAGTTTTAGGTGCAAACTGGCAATAGTTTTGATGGGGTGGCAGTGGAGTTGCAACTAAAGTATAAAAGGAGAGTAAACAGGAGCTGGCGATGGCTCAGCTGTGCAAACTGGTGTAAGAATCGGGGACCTTCCCTTAAGTTTTAGACCAGTGGTGTGTGCTGACCGCCGCTCCGAGTCCTTCGCTATGTGGAGGCCGGTGCTACCGTTTCCTTTCTCACTTTGCTTCTCTCACACGTCTCTCCGTTGGCTTTGCAGTGGGCGTTTGCAGCATCACCAACAAAGAGGCCTTAGGAAACGACTGAAGTGTTTCACATGTTGCAGGCCAATGTGCACCAAAATGCCGAAATGAAACCTCCACTGAAGAAGATTCAGAAGGAAATGGGTCAACCGTGCTGAACTCACAACACATGAAATCAGTCAATACCGAATTTTGTTCGTTTGATTTCTAGAAGATACACAAGAGTAAACAAGAAGCAAATTCATTCCAGCAACAATTTGCCTTTGTTTTCATTCTCTCTCACGTTACTTAGAGGATTGATTTAATTCTGGACTTCATACGTCATATCCCTGTCCAATATCAAAATCATAAAATACATGCTACTAACTTTGTCTTATGTTTATTCATCCAGACAATTGCCAACCTCTTTAGTTCACACACGTTGATGTAAAAGCAAAATTACCCTTTCAGTTGCTACTTTCTTTGTGGCAATTTGCATAGCATTACCAATAAAATGACTTCACTTGTGGAGCAATTTCTTTGGCAGTCAACTCAATGTAATTAGATTTTTCTCCTAGGAATGCTGTCAGTTTTTATTACTAAATAATTAGCTTATGTTGTAATATCAAATGTTTAAAAAATAAACCTTATGGTTTCCTGTTTAGGACATAAGTTAGGAGTTATAGCGCTCAGAAAAGAAACATCTAAAAAACACAGAGTCCCACTCTAAATTCTGTTATCGTGTTTTTTTAGCCAAGAACATGTTATGCATTTGTTACAATAAAAAAGTTCTTTTAGAACAGTATATATCTCCTGTGAGAGCAATTTGTAAAATCTAATAAAATCCAGTGTAATACTTGTAAATCAACATAAACTTGGCATTACTTCAAAAGATTTATATGATTTTGCATGACTCCAGAAATATTAAGATCATCCCTTATGCATTATTTTGTGTGCAACTTGTTAAATATTTTTTTTAGACAATGGAATTAAAATTAACTTAAAGAGTTCATCCTTCTAGATTTTGCATTACATTTTTTACAGGTAAGGCATTTATTCAAACCATTACTTCAAAAGAGTAATCAAATTTTTGTCCTTTAATTATACAAAAATTTTTGTGTTTTTATCAGCCCCCCCTTTTTAAAACAAAATTGTGTTATTTTTTGTTCTGTATATTTGTTAGCTTAAGAATATATGGTAACATTTTCAACGTCCTCAGACTATTATAAGGGACATATTCATATGTTTTTCTCCTCATAAAAATAAGATATAATCAAGTAAATCCCAATAGAGCAGAACTTTCAGGATTTCTGGGCCATGCTGTGTCAAATTTAAGAATTCTCAATTTCATATTCATATATGTCATTTTGTGTCAAAGAACACGGATGCTTTATTTAAATAAACATACAAACAGATATACACATTTTTTTACAGTCTCAGAAAAATATTCATCAAAAGTAACTCATTTGGTCTAATTATGTTAACGTGACTGTTCGGATTACTTCAATTTTCTGAAATTAGGAAATGCCCAGGAAAGAGTTTTCAGACAGGTGATACTAACCTGTGCACCAAAAAGTGAGAGAGGGCCACTCCCTCTGGGTGTGGGCTGCCCAGCAGGCAGCCTGATTTAAGAAAGAAAACAGAGGATTGAGCGCCTAGCTTAGGGGTTACAGGGCTTGCCTGGCAATCACAAGGCCACGCGTTTGATTCCCCTGTAACATGTAAGTCAGGTGTGGTGGCGGTGGCAGGACTGCTGTAAATTTAAGGCTAGCGTAAGCTACACAGTGGGTTCAGGACCAGTGTGAACTACAGAGTAAGACCCTGCCTCAAAGAATAAATAAATAAATAAATAAATAAATAAATAAATAAATAAATAAATACATGGAAAAAGAAACATTGTGATAGTTTTTCTTGGAAAAGCTCTGACCTGGTTTTATGCCTCCGGATATCCGATCTTCAGGGCAAATTCGCTCCAATGGCTGGTCTTTGCTTGTCTTCGCTCTACCTTTTGGACGGTGGTCAGTGGCAGGCTTGCACTGGGTGTCCGGAAGCGGGGTGGGGGGCGGTGCCTCTGGAGCAAGTCCGAGCAAAGGCTGACTGTCCAGCTCTCACACGTGAACCTGGTCGTTTTGGACCACCCCCTCTTCAGACTTGCAAGCTGTTTGAATAAATGTCCCTTGTTTCTGTGGCTTCTCTTAACTCTGCCTCTCTTAGAACCCTGACCAATACAGTCGGCAATTTGTATGATTTCCACGCTGACATTCAGTTACCGGTGGAATCCCTTTCCTTTCCATTCTTGCTTCTCATGACAGTCAAAACCTCTGAAAATCAGAAAGAAATGTGTGATTTATTTTCCAGCTCTCTGAGAACCAAGATGGAGGGGCTAAGTACGTGCTCAAAGAAAGAAAGCTTTGTTAGAATTCAGAGGAGGGGAGACCCAGAGATGAATTCTTTGGAGTGCTTGAGGGGGAACTGGCAAGGCCCAGCAAGTGGCCCAAAGACAGGCTTGGTTGGCATCCAGCAAGGGCAGCACCCATGGACAGGCTTGGATGAAGGAGCTACTCAGAACTCATCCAAGGAAAGCCTTACATCTTTGACCAAGAGGGCTCACCAGTTCCTGGGTTTAATACCATTTATTAGTGTTTGTGCTGACAGCTCACCTGCTATGGTGTTCCTCACAAACTCTCTGCTGGCTTGTGTGTGGCTGGTCCTTTGCTTCTGACCTAAAATATTGCAAAGAGCACATGGTTGTCAGCACGACTTGAAGAATGACATTTATCCCAGGAAATGTTTGTTGGTGCCAGTAATAACCAGAATTCAGTTGAGAGACAAAATAAAGAAGTTTGCAGAAGACAGCGTGGATTTCCTGATTATCTGTCTGTGGGGACTGCTGGCACTTGGGAGCTTCCCCACTCTAACCTCCCTGCCCATGGATATGTAAGTAAAGCAATACTTCACAATCACGTTCAATACATCAGAACCTGCATATAGCTTTGGTCAACGACTTCCCCAAGTCCATCATTTATTAGCTGATTTCAGAAGTATGAGTGTGGGAGTCAGAGAGTTCTGGAAAGCTCAACCATAACATTTGAGTGTTTTAAAAGGAAATAGAATCAGAGTTCCCAGAGTTTCAGCAGAACCTTTTCCCATCACTACATTTTATGATCTCATTGTTTCTGGGTTTTCTTTTTGGCAAAGCTGAAAGTACACAGACTCATCTTCACCATGTCTTGTGGGCAGGACAGAATCGCATTTAAGGAGGTCTCGAAAATCATGCTGTGGTAGCAACATCCCTGCCAGTGTTTAACCAGCTGTTTCACTTTAGTGACTTCATTAATGAGTGTCTCAATTTACTTACTTTGAAACAGAATATTGGATTTTTCAACCGAAATATTTTGTTGTAAAAACTCACTTATATAATATTTTTAAGTCTTCAGAAAGGAACTAGGCATTTATCAAGAACTAAAACAAAAAAATAAATAGCTATTATTTTATCAACATGGAGTCTGTCTTCAGTCAAGAAAGAAGGCAACGTCCCACCCTCCTCTTGTCTCCGTGGAATGATGCCCTGTAGAATCAACCAGGTGACTGGCATTCTTACTTTGAAACCCATGATGTTAGGTGGGTGTTTCTGTAGAAACTTGGGAATACTGTGCCATAGCCAATTGTGTAAGGCTCTGGAGTTACCACTGACTGCATGTAGTTTCTGTCATTACAAGGTGTTTTCTTTAATTATTTCCATGACTTGTAGGAAGAACATGTCATTCAACTGGCCCCTCCAACCAAACAAATACACACTTACATACAGACACCAGTTCTTGATATATGAACAAACTGAGTAATCAACTTAGAATTACATAAGATAATTTTATGCTACTTAACGTGCTGATCCATTAGAGTAAATGTGAACGAAGGATGAGGGAACAAATGTCAGAGTTAGCTGTAGATGGTGGGAACTGATTGACACACTGAGTATTACTAGGGGTAACGAAGGAAGGACAACCTAAAAGCAAAATGAAGTCGTTCCCCACTGCCGTTTCCCCATGGCAGGCAAGTCGTCTCAGAGGTAAAAATAAATAAATGAAAGATTGCAACTTCTACATAATATTATTGATAGAGAGAAGAAACTTCATATACAAATCTTATCCCCTCAGGGAGACATAAGTTTCTGTGAAAATAAGAAAATAAAGAAAATGCATGTATATAGAGAGTTATGCAATATGTGGTCTTTCGTGATTGACTCCATTTTGCATGTTGGTTTCATGCTTCATGTATCTTGTGTGATATATATATATATATATATACATCTGTGTGTACTGAACAGAAACATATATATATATATATATATTATATTTATATGCAGCATATGTGTGTTTATCTAGTCATCAGTTGACAAACTTTGCGTTGTTTTCACTGTTCGGCTACTAGGGAGAGCACAAGGGCGGCTCTGCGCACGTTCTGGTGGGCCAAACGTCTTCATTTTTTTCTGTGCATGGAAGTTGAATTCCTGGTTTATATGATTAGTCTGTGTTCAATCCCTGAGTGACTGATAAATTCATTTCCAAAGGAACGATATCATTTTATATCCCCACCAGCAAGGAATCCAGTTCCTCCAAATCCTTCAGTGGCGTCATTTTGTCTTTCTCTTAGCATTCTCAGATCAGTCTGGCTCTTAAATGCCGTATGTGGCAACCTGAAGGTGCCTGTAGGCTGTGGGTTAAAAGTGAACAGGAAAGATGGGCACTCTAGTTAGTCGGGGCTTTCAGGATGGTAGCAGAGCTAACGGGAAGGCTCCTAGTTGCTGGATTGGGGAATTGAGCTGGGAAAACGAAGAGACCTAAAAAGTGAATACATGTTCCTTCCTTTCCTTTGATTCTTCCGCCACCTGGATCTGCCTTATCACTCTCCCAAAATCTTGCTTATCTCAGACCAAATTCTCTATGAGGGTTGCAGCAGACCAGAGGACAGGAATTGGCCACTATTCAAATCTGATCCAAGATTATGTCATTTTTAATTATTTATCTTGTTCTGCTTCACTAGAAAATGATCCAAATGAGAGAACAGATATTGCATATTTTGCTTATTTCCTGGCTGTTGTTTATAAACCAGGGGGTTGTTCACAGTAGGCACTCAATAAAATGTTGAATGATCGAATGGTCGCCTTGTTTACAGCCCACAAGGATGGAAGCACAATCATGACAGAAGCTGGAGAACTGCTTACCCCACGCAGACAGAAACCAAGTGACTCAGGAACAAGCCGATCAGCTAAAACAGCGTTTCTTCCTCCGTCCTTTGAGCACATCAAACAGCCAAGTTGGGTCCTTCCCTTTAGGGTGGGTGCCCCTCCCTCACTTACGGTCCCACACCTACTATCTCTGTACTAGGCCATCTCCAATCTCAACAAGTGGACACCGTCTTTCCAGGTCAAATCTTTAGCACCTGCACCTTCCAGCTAGGCCCTACCTTCTAATAACACAGTTATAAATACATGAGGTGTTTGGGGAACACTTAATATCCAAACCGTAGCAAACAGCTAGTTTTGTCTTTGGTTTTGTATTTAGTGTCAGGTGCCTTGATTAAACCCTTTAGGTGTTAGTTTCTTATCTTCAAATTGATGAAAGTGAAATATTGGAGTGAGAGTAAGAACTCACAGCACAGTTGGCCAACTTCAACTGTACTCCATACAATCCAATCTGGGCCATGATGCTTGAACTGCTACTGACTCATAGTGTGAGATTACGTGTAGTAGCAAATAAAGAACGTACACATTAAATTCCACACTAAAACTATTTCGTATATTCTGCTTTTCTCATATAACAGAGAGGAAGTAGTTCCTAAAACTTAGTTATTATTGTTTATTTATTCAGAACCTGACTTTAAGAAAAGACTTAGGAGAGTCAGAGTTAAATGATATCCTGTCATTAGCCTACTCATAACTGTGTGTTTAACTTTGTATATTGAAATAATTTAAGATTTTTGAGAAATTTCCAAGATAGTTCAGCATATTTTCTTATTATCTTCATTCAGATTTTCTAATGTTAGATCATCTAATGTAACTCCATTATACTTGACCAAATTAAGAAATTGACCCTGGTTTGTTACTATTAGCTAAACTGTGGAATTTCATTGGATTTCCCATTTTATCTAGTAAAATCTTTCTCTACCGTACGATCAAATTTACCAGAATTCTATGTCCCACTTAGTCATTGTGTCTTCTGTACCTTATGAGTCAGTGACAATTTCTTTGTCTTAGTGATTTGTAGACTGTCTTTCAACTTTGATCTGTGTGACTCTTGTAATGACTGCAATTGTTGGTGTAAGTTTGGGGTCCTCGTCTCATGATGTCACAATGTAGGTAACATGTGCTCTCTTCCGGAGCACATATACACAGTGTAGGTGACATATCAGCAGGAATATTACTGGCGATGGTGACCTAGGTCACTTAAGACAGTAGCTACAGGTTTCCCTGGTTTACGGTTGTGATCTTTCTGTGCTTAGAAATTGTCTCTAAGTTTAGCTCACACAGAGAAAATTAAGGCATGAAACAAACCTTAACTCCCGAAAGAAAGAATATCAAAAACTATCCGAATTTAAGTGCTAATCCAGTATGGAGAATAAAGCAGATTTGGGAAGAGACATTTTGAGACTATCCAAATATCTTTTATTTTCCTTTGAGGTTTGGCTCACTAATTTTAGTCTAGATCAAAGAGCCTTGCAACTTCAATTTTCACTTTGGTGGAAATTCACACTAAGAGGGAATTGTAGTCCTCTGGCTAATTTCCTCTTTATGGTTACTCACAGGATATCCGAGGTAACGTGAAGAATGTTTTTTAAAGTTTTTTACCAAGTTAGATCTTTCTTTAGATCAAGTAAATAGCTATTTAAACTATAGCTACAGGTAACTATAGTTTCTGTTCCCAAGTTCACAAGACAATCACAAATATGTTCATTAAGTTGGATTAAATAAAAACAATTCTGTATTCTTGTTTTTGTGAAGTTTTTGTTCTTGTTTGAATGGCAAAGTTATGGTGTCCATGTTATTTTTATTTCTTTAAATGCTGTTTTTATTGAGATTGGTCCTGAATTTATTATGTAGCTGGCCTTGAATTTGTGTCAATCCTCCTCCTTAGCATATGAATGCTAGGCTTACAGGCATGCGCCATCAGCCCAGTTTATATGATGCTGGGGAAAAATCCCCAGGGCCTTGGGCTTGCTAGGCAAGTGTTGTAGCCCCTGAGCGACAGCCCTAGCTCTTTAAATAATATTGTTATTACTGCATATGTATCCAAATGTCTCTAATTCTTCCAGAAGGATGCACTGGTTCGAGTTAACATGAGGAACTGCACATTTCATATTTATACACATTAAATATTTATTACTATGAGTTTATTTTAAAGCTATTGCTGTGTCACTGCTGAACAGTGCACCTATAAGTATAAAAGAGTAGACATACAAGTGAAAATAACTCTGGCCTCGTTTGTTACAGACCATTTTATAATGAAATATTTTGAATAAAAACTTACACTCCTAGTTGTGGCTGACACTGGAGTCCCTTACTGTACTCATTAGCACTGAGTGAAACCAAAGAACTCGAGAAATCTGTGAACGTCATTACAAGGATTCTTTTGATCAGTTTGTGATTGTAAAAATTTGATACATTAGATGGCTTATCAAAATGTTAGGAAATAGTTTGGAGACATTCTAGCTTTGATAGTTTTCAAAGTCACTTTTTTCCTTCTGTTTTCACTTAAAATAAGTGAGCCAAGGTGAACTTTAAATCAAGGATGTACTGCTGATGAGAAAGGCGATCCACAGAGCGGTGGGGGCTGGTGGGAAGCTCGTGCGTGGGCTTCTTTCCTGCCCAGGCAGAATCAGTTATGCACCTGTCACTTTAGCATGTAATCACTCTTTTTGAAATCAATATTTGCTGACTGTATTAATGAGGTGAACTATTGATAGATACGCAGTGGGCCTACAATGGCTGTCACTTTTTATGACGACCTCGGATTCCTGCACAAGATTAGTGCCATTTCCCGGTTCTTGATGCAGTCTTAGATCACTCTGCCTTGGCAGAAACACTACATATTCTTCTGATTTTGAGTGGTACTAGATAGATATTCTGTGTTACTGAGAATAAATAACATCGATAAGAGCCCCCCTGACTGGAACAACAGTGGAAGATTCTAAAATGTTTCCTTTAACCTCAAAGGAGGTGAATAGTTTCTGATGCTTTTTAGTACGGTTTCTACAATTAACAGGCATGAAGCACTAAATGTTAATCTTGTAAAAAAAAAAAAGCTTTTATTGAGTACCTACTGAATGCTAGGTACCGCACTTAGACCAGGTGACTTAGTTACTTTTTCATTGCTGTGACTCAATACCTGACATCCACAGATTCAGGGGAAAAGAGGTTTATTTTAGCTCACAGTTCCAGCTAAACTCAGGGGCGGCCGGCAACCGAGGAAGCGCATGGCAGAGGCAGAGGTGGAGGCAGCTTCTCACGACGACGTCACAAAGAGGAAACCGAGTCAAGTTGAGTCTAGTCCTTCAAGGAAGGTAGAAAACAGCTTGTATATCCTTCCAGGTCTCATCCCAGTGACCAGCCCCTCCTGTATCCAGATGTGCAAGGTGTGGTAATCCCCCACCACACACCTGCAATCCAATTTCGATGCCTTTTGTCCACCCCTCCAATGTAGGCCCCAATCTCCCAACTGCACATAGACTATAGATAATCCATAACATTCAAATACATGAGACTTTTGGGGACATTTCAGATCCAAACCGCAATGCCAAGTCTATTAGACCTTGGGCAAATCCATGAGCTGAGCATTTCCAGAAAGCTTAACATATGAATAAACTTGATCCTTCCTGTACAGCTAGTGTGAAAGTATGATATTAAAGTCTAGTCTGCTTCTGAAGCCCTTCAGCTTAATATAGATACTTTTTATTGGATGCCCCAATTCTCTGATTAAATTTTTACAACCTCTACTAATATTCTCTTTGCAGTATCATTTTCACTGTCATCATTACTAACTTGAGTATATGCTGAATTTATGTTCTATAAACAATGCTTTGCATGTGCTAGCCACACATCGATGCCTGCCTTCTCTTAATCTTTTATACAATTACTGAAAGAAATGTTCAACCAAAACAAAAGTTAAGTTTTAGGCAGCAATGCTTTCTGTGGAGTAATTTAGTCTCCATCATTGCATAAAATAGAAATACCTTTCTTCATTGTACAGGAAGGTTAATTAAAACTCAGTGAGACTGGGTGTTTGAAGTTCACATATCTAACCATTGGTAAGTTTCAACCTTGAGCAGTGCATTCTTTGACTGAGTATGTTTGAGGATAACTGACAGCTTTTCTGTTAGCTATCTTTTAGTACTGTAACAACTCGCTACAAATTTAGCAGATTAAAATGAAATAGATTTAATTCTAGAGACCACGTGTCTAAAGTGTGAAGGCCGAGCTGTGTTACTTCTAGTGTGTTTGGGTAGAATCATTTTCTGTGCAATTCCAACCTTTTAAAATTGTTTGGTTTTCAACCTCTCACTATCCCACATCGTCTTGACCTCTGTTTCTGCTGATGCAACTCACCCGACTCTCCGATTATTTTATTTATTAATAAGATTCTAGAGATTAAGTTGTACCTCTCCAGATAATACAAAAATACCACTAACAGTCATTTACTAATTTATTATTTATTTATTTTGTTATTGTGAATTGAGTATATGGTTTTTGTATGGAGCTAATATTTTAAAATTTATTTATTTATTTATTTTGAGACAGTCTCTCCCTAAGTGTTTAAATACCCCAGGTGGGGATTGAACCTGAGATCCTTCTGCCTCAGCCTCCCAAAGTGCCGGGATTCCAGGTCTATGCCACAAAGCCTGGCTTAATTACTAATTTTAATTATTCACAATATTTATTTGCCTTTACCATAAATCTTAATACAGTCACAGGATCAGGGACAAGGGGATGACCATCTTTGCGTGATATCTTTCTGTCTATACAGTCTCCTAGTACCTTAACTGAGATGTGCCCAGTTTTTTGATTAAGTTAACAGAGTAACACAGCCAGCCTACCTGCGTTTCTGTACCAACTCTATCATTAACTATGTGCCCGTGGCATCTTAGGATGCTTCTCTTGATTTAGTTTCTTCATCTGGAAAATGAAAATATAACAGCATTTTCCTGGCGTGTCAGTATCTCTGTTAGATAAATGGTCCATGTGATAAGGAATACAGTGTGTTAATCTTTGTAAAATATTTAAAACATTATCTACTGTGGACTAAGTGTCAATCTTAAGTAAAATGAAGAATGATTCTTCCTTTAATGTACTATATATTATTTGAGACACACCTGATTATGTTGCTTTAAAGCATTGACATAAGTGTATTGTTTTAGATAATGTTTGACTAATGTGTGATTTTTCAATTCCCAGTCAAATTCTAAGAATAAAACAGCACTTTCTTCCAATACCTGCAAGTAGGAATTATTGTTTTATTCTATTTGCCTAAAGTACAAGGACACTGAAATGTGAAACATGAATTACATGTGCACACACACATTCTCCTGTTCAGATAAGAACGACAAGCACATTGTTAGACGTGCCAGCGGGACTGGTAAAGCTGGAAGGTGTTCTATGTAGAGGGGGAGCAGAAGCAGGCCTGGGGCATAACTAGGAGTCTATGTGGGGAACAGTACACAGCGTGCCCAGTGGCAGTTTCCTATTGGTCCAACTGCACACACACACAGACACACGCACACACCCTGAGGAGAAGTTTGTGGCTGACAGATGAGGAAACCAGGACATTTAATGGGAGGAGACCGGCAGGTGCTGAGACTACGCTTTCCCAAGTTGCCAGGGGTAAAAATCGTCACGACAGTCTCTCCTTTAGGTAAGTGGCCTATCCGTGATTCTATTGGACGCATCGCAGAAACGGACACCCTGACACCTGACTTCCTTCTTTCAGCGTCCCACAGGTCAGGCTGTGCATTGATGTGAAGTAGAATAGAGCTACGGTGGAAAATCATGCAACGCCTGCTCCCTGCCGCGCCTGCTTTCCAGATGTCGCTGAAGAACTGAAGCTATTGAGAACAGTCGTTTTCCTCAACAAATACATAGCGTGAGGTAAAGGGACATGAGCCAGAGGCACATGAGCTCAGGTCAGGGCCTGGCTGTCATGGTCTACCAAGGTAACCCTGGAAAGACCGTATTATTTCAAACATTTCATGGGAATCTTCTGCAACATTTTTGTGATTCTGGTATTTTAATCTAAGGTCAGGCTTGGCTCGAGGTTTCATATGCAGAGTTTGTAAAAGTTTGAAATCCCTTAAAGTGGTACACAAGATATATATGTTTTGAAAGTCGTCACAACTTTTACAGACACCTTAATATGTCTATATGGGCTTACTTATCTGCAAAGGATCTTGGCCTACAGTATTTTATACAACAAAATAGAAAGACATTTTAGAAGTAGATTTGGGGGAATATTCAAAGATAAAGCTGGTGTGGAGCTAAAATTAATCTTAGATTAAATTTCCAGCAGTACAAAATATTGTAGTTAAAAGAAACTACTGAGGCTGTCCATGTTTTTATGTATAATGCTGAACTAAAATTCAGAGGCTACGGTGCCTGATCTGATACATGAATACAGCACAGCCAGGATTAGAATTCAGTTTGTTAGAGTGCTGATTCCAAAGTTTTCCTCCTATGACTTCTTATTTGTGTATGTCTTCAAAGAGATACCCAGATACTTTTGAGAAATTACTGAAATCTCAGGAAAAAATGTTAATACATTCTTAAAACATTACCGTCAAAGCAGCTCCTGCGATGCAGCAGCAGAAGGAAGACTGTAAATGTCTACCACATTAATGCTTGACAATTCAAAGTGCCAACTCGTGCTAATTTCATTTACTATGTTGTGAATGATGTAGATATTTGGCAGGATGTGACTTACCATCTGGCCCAAGGAATTTCTGATTCATTCACACAATCAGACTTTTAAAAAAGTTACTTTTTTTCTTTTTTTTTTGCTCTTGGGTAGAGAATGCAATTAAGAGCTGGTTTGAAGGACTGTAACTTGAGGTTTTCCAGTGAAATCATCATGCTTTTATATACAGAAGCTAGATTCTTTTCTCTGGAAGTATATGTGAATATTATAATTTTAGAGCTCAAATATTTGTAACAGTAAGAGAGAGAAGTTATATAAATATGACCCACTTGTTCGTAATTTTTCTTTTTTATAGCATGATTTCATTCTTCTACTCAGGCTAAGCTATGAAACTTACTGTGGACATGGGACAATCATTCTATTTTTCTACTATAAATGCTATTTTTGAACCCAAATCTCAGTGCTGACTAATCTTTTAAATACAAGAATAGAGTTGGAAAGCTGAGCTCTTTTGGGCAGAGGATAGTTTCTTAACAATAAAGCTTTCTTTGACAATTAGGTTGGATTGCTATTTCAATTGGTTTGAGAGTCACCCAGGAGATCAGTAGAGCCACTGCCAGGTATGCCTGGGTGAGTCATTATTGTGTGGCCCTTGATATTACATTTGATCCCTGTTCCCTTCTTTGGAGATGCGCCCTGCCCTGCTTCCTGGCTGTCATGGGTTGAGCTCTCCCTTCTGGCTCTTTCATTACTTGTGCCTAGAAGTCAGCTAATTCTAGCAGAACTCTCCAGAAACTGTGAGCCTCGTAAACTCCTTGTTTAACTATTGTGTGTTGGGTATTTTTCAGTAACTGGGAAACTAATATATTTCCCCTTAAGTGATTGGCCTAGAAGTTTGGACTACCGTATGTAAGGATATGTATGAGTACTTTGAAAATTTGGTGAAAGTACAGGAAATGGAAAGTTCTGAATCTAAGAAACCTTTCCACCAGATCATACGAGCTCTTCTTTTTTCTGGAGATCCAGACACCATCCTGAAGACAGCACAAAGCATAGCAAGTGGCTTTCATGCCAGGTGACCTAAACATGTAAAAAAAGTTAGGCATACATTTAAATATATAAACTATTGGCGCAGATATTGACTAGAGTGAATATATGCAAACAGCTAGTTGCAGAGAGAGAATAGGCTTCCCCTCTTCAAAGAGGACAGGGAAATAGGACATGATTAAGTTGTAGAAAGAAAAAACACAGTTCATTACTTTCACAAAATTATGAGAAGTGCAAATAGATATTCAAAAATGCAATGTAGCTCATTTACTGATAAATGTTTGTGAAGGATACTTTGTATTAGATACAGTTCTTCTAGTTCTTTTCTCAGATTGTGATTAAATACCTCTCTTCAATCACTACCTTTGAAAGTGCTGCACTTCTTTACGAAAGGTAAACATTTTTAAATTTACTATTTACACTAGATTTATGAGCTTTCTGAATAGTTTTTAAAATTGCGTAATAATTGGGATTTCAGGCATTATGCCAGGATAAAAAGTGATGTTTGTACATGGGTAATTTCTTGGCATGTAACACATCATGCCAACGGAATCTGACCTGCATGCCTATCGCAATTTTAACTCTAGATTAGTTCAGACTACACAGAACTCAGATTCATTACATGAAACAACGAATAAGACAATTTTATTGCAAGGAAATCTCTTAAGCAAGAGTTTTATAAAGTGCTTATGCAAATTATCCCTCCACTCCTTTCTCCTCTCTCTCTCTCTCCATATATATATATATATATATATATATATATATATATATATATGTATTTAGCAGAACTCACAAATTTCATACACATATTCTTGCTTATTTTTAGAAAAGGAAACAAGGAAATTTCTCCTTTATCTGTACCACTGAATATATTTTAAAACAATCTTTAAGATTATCATCCAGTCCACTTGCCAGTAGCATAGGTGTGTGAGAATACCCGCTACTATTAAGGGAAGCTCAGAATACTCTCAAGAAAGAAACATTTTACAATGTGCAATTTCAAATTAAGAACAAATACATCTGCTTACATTAATAACTATCCTAATCATTTTTACTTAAAAAAGTATATACAAGGAATAATCAGAACTGTAAATGTACAGGCATCTATAAAGGTAAGCAAGTTTTGATGGCTTTCTGGTTGCGCGATGCGGTGGGAAGAGTCTTGGGGTGGACAGCAGTTTATTAGTGACTCACGACATCGCTGGTCATGCAGGAGCGCACGCAAGCTGCAATAATACTGCAAACTCAGTAGTGCTGCAGGAGGCAGGCTTCTTAGCAGCAGAAGAGTAGGTGATTCTCTTTTCCATTGGAATCTGTGATTGGCTGGTTGAAATAACTCCGAAGGCTGTGTGCCAGGGAACTGAAGGGTAAGCCATGCTGTGCTTGGTGTTATAACTGGGTTGGGGGGACGGACATAGGGAGAGAGACATCTTGCCCAGAGAAGCAGGGAGGATAGTAGAACTCACGTTTATTTGGCTGTGCTGGTTTAGTCACTCAAGACCCTCACAGTTCTCCCCAGTTGTTAAGGACAGATGTCATATTAGGTGTTGTAATTTGGATCTGAAATGCCCCCAACGCCTCATGTATTTGGAAGGTGATCAGATCAGGGGGTTAATTGTATCAATGAATTAATGCATTCATCACTTCATGTGATGGTAATAGGCGGAGCCTAGCTGGGAAGGGAGGGCCGCTGACGATGTAATGTGGGGGGCTGTACCCATGTCCCTGGCCTCTCTCCAGTGGTCCCTCTCCATGCTTCCTACCATGATGGGATGAACCGCTGTCCTCTGCCAGGCCCTTCTGCCACTGTCAGATGACCCCATGTGAACTGATGGAGATCTCTGAACTTTGAGATAATATAAATCTTTGTTCCTTTCAGTGTGGGTGTCAGGCATTGTGTCCCAGCAAGAGAAAGTGACTAAGCACTAGGCCTTAGTTTTAAGCCCACATGACACATGTATACATGCATGTGCACATGCACACACACACACACACAAATTTTCTGCTGTAGTTCATTGTTGCTTGTTCTTTCTTGTACATGTATTTATCAAAACTCACAAATTTTAGTTAACTCCATTGCATTATAATTAGTTATTATGGTTATTGGTAAACTGCATAGACAATTTATTTTCACATTACTCCAATTTCATACATTTTATTACATCATAAACATCTAGTTCTGAGTTATATGAAGATAGCAAAGTGTCGGAACATGTCCTATTATTTAGTTTTATTATTTGACATATTTTCCAGTTAAATTTCTACATGAGTGAATGTCTTAAAAGGTTATTATGAACATATGATTATTTTTATTAGTGTATATTTGCAATAAATAATAGTTCTTTCTTTTGGGGAATTTGTAAACGTACATAATGTACCTTAATTATTTTCTAT
This sequence comes from Ctenodactylus gundi, assembly GCA_004027205.1. Classification (NCBI taxonomy): domain Eukaryota; kingdom Metazoa; phylum Chordata; class Mammalia; order Rodentia; family Ctenodactylidae; genus Ctenodactylus; species Ctenodactylus gundi. Next base: position 482,128 of record PVKB01000645.1, on the reverse strand, counting down.
TATTTTGTCTCTGTCCTTATCTTTCCCCCAAAGTATGCTTCTTTTGTGTTCTTCCATCTGTCCTTTCACATTTTTATTTATTTATATTTAATGTTTTCTCATGTAAGAGAAACCATGCAATAGTCAATTTTTAGATTTTGATTTATTTTACTTCACATTGAGATTACAAGTTCCATCCACTTTCCTACAAGTAACATAATTTATTTCTTCTTTATAGATGAATACTATTCCATTTCCTATAAATGCCTCATTTTCTTTATCCATCTAACTTGTAATGGGTGTACAGGCTGATTCCAGAGCTTCCCTACTAGAAACTGCACTGCTGTACACAGGGCATGGACATAGCACTATAGTATTATGTGTCTTGAGAACATGTGGAAGTATACATGGGTCAAAAAACCCCTTTAAAACTTCCAGAACATGACATAGGAAGACTAACTGAAGCCACAAGCACAGGCAAGAACTTTCTGAACAGAACTTAAAACAGAGTGGGAAATGATACCAAGAACCAACACATGATACTACAATAAACTGAGAAAAATGCCTACAGAGCAAAGAGAAAAATCAATAGAGTGAAGACAGAAACTACAGAATGGAAAATTGTTTTGCAATGTACTGTTCTGATAGTGAATATTTATAATACGTATTTTAAAACCAATCTCCCAAAACTATGGACCCAATCAAAACGTGGGTAAATGAACTGACAGACCCATCTCAAAAGATGTACAAAGGGACTCTAAATGCATGGAAAAATATTTTGTCACTTTTGCTAGTCGGAATATGGAAATCAAAACAACTCTGGGATTTCATCTTACCTTAGTTAGAATGGCGATCATCCCAACACAAAGAACAGATGCTGGCATGGAAACTTCAGTGCAGGGATCCTTTTGTATTGTTGGTAGGGATGAGAACTGTACAGTACACCTATAGTACATAGTACACCTGCTATGAAAATCAATGCAGATACTTCTCAAGAAAAACTAAAACTGAAAATCATGTGATTCTATGTGTACTATTCTTTTATTTCCAAAAAAAAAAAAAAAACCATTCTGGAGGAAGTGCGCCTAAATGCTATTCACACATTTAAGCTCCAACAATAAAAATAAAGAAGCAATTTAGTTTAAGCAGAAGTCGCAGATCAAGTCAAGATGAAGGGGAGCCTCACAGAGTTCACGATCCTTAACAGACCTGTGGGAGCTTGAGAAAAAAGTGAGACAGGACCAGCGCCTTGGTCACTACAGAAATCCTGAGTCACGTGAGTGGTGGACTTGTTATTTAGTTCACACAATCCAAAGTAACTTCTATTGTGACAATCCAAAGTGTGAAAAGATACTTTCAAAAAGAGTGTGAAACCATTCTGAATGTATTAGTGTGTGTGTGTGTGTGTGTGTGTGTGTGTGTGTGTGTGTGTGTATTGCAGAGTCAGAAGTGAAGTTACTGTCTGAGATCAGAAGGGAAGTTCAAAATGGCGGTGTTCACTTGGAAGACGCAAGTAGCAGCTCAGACAAGAAGTTAGAAGCCACAGGACAAGGGGATCAAGGACTCAGCACTAGTTGGAAACCAAAGGTCTGGATCACAGTTGCACAGCCTGAAGTCTACATTGCAGCTTGATGTGCCGAAGTGCTGGCCAAGACTGGAGCTCTTCCAAACAAAGCACACCATTTCTTCTTCGTTTTTAGTCGGTTAAAGCTACCAGTCTCTCTGTTAATGCCACCTACATCCTGGCTGGGTCCTCTCCCCTTGACTGCTGTCGTCTCTGCAGCCATGCACAAACACACCCAAAACCCTGCCTTGCTGATTAGCTGGATGATTTTTAATCCTTTCTTGTTGACGGAGCCTGATTAATGGTCACACTGAATCTTAGCACACAATGAAGTTGGGACAGAGCAAATAGGCTGGAGTAGCTACTTGGGGTATAGTTTTGCATATAGCTCCAAGAAAGCTTAAAATATGCCATTCCTCTCTAGCTCCCAAAAGCTGCAAGATGAACACCTCATCATAATTATGTAAAACATAAAGTGGTCATTTTTTATTTAATTTTTTTTTGAGTTTCAGTCTGCTTCAGCTACAACTCTGTCATGGAAACTTAGGTCCTGGTGATGACACATAAGTGAATGTGGAGAGCCGCTCTGCCAATTAACGGCCATCCTATTTAATTTGTCCTACAGCACTAAAGTAAAAACCTGATTAAAAGAGTACCCTGAAGGCTCTTAAGTTTGCTTGCTTTAGGAGCAGGAAATAAAATTTGAAAACTCCAACTTAAGCTACAAATCTCTGGAAGCTTTTCTAGCTACTCCTAATTTAAATATGGAAATTGATCATTTGGGGCCAAAAAGTTCTATCTGGCTCCAGGAGGTGAAGCATCTCAGTGAGGGAGAAGCTATAAAATATTCTGGTCTGAAGAGTGACACACCAACCTTGGAAGATCTCTGACTGTGTGAGCCCGGATCTACACATAGGCCGTGTCCACAAGAGACCCACGTGGGACTCTCCATTTTCAGAACAAGCACTCTTAATTGGAATATTTCTCACTTCTCAGTAATGCCTTGTTTAGTCTTTACATGGCCAATGATTTTACTACTATAGTTTTAAAAATGTTTGCACTAAAAGCTTGATCTATGCATTTTTATGTTTAAATATTCATATTGATTTGTATCATACACAATTGCAGGCATGCATCTTATGAGCTTATACACATACACACTAGGAAACAATCCCTACGTTCAAGCTAATGAACATATTTACATATCACATATTTACTTTTGGGTAATGAGGATGCCTAGCATCTACCCTTTTAAAAGAATTTTTCCCCATTTTAGTGATATGTGTAAGTGCAAAATTTAAGGTTTACAATGAAGTTGACCATTTTGTGCACCTATGTATCTTGTCTAGGTGACAAGGAATTTCCCACTCTCCTTTTGTCCCTCCCCTATCCCATCCCTCCCTACCTCCCGACCCTCCCCACCTGTTTCACTTTGTTTTTTGTTTTAAGTTCCGTAAGAGTTGTGATCTAGGTCTCTCATATCAGTGAGACCAGGCAAATGGAAGAAACTTGAGAACATCATGCTCAGTGAAGTGAGTCAGAAGCATCTACCCTTTTAACAAATTTCAAGCGCACAGTGCAGTGTTAGTTAAGTCGTCACAATATGCAATAGTCCTTTATGACTCGTCCATGTCAACTACCTGGGTGTTCGTATACTTGGAGTAACGTCTCCCCATTTTCTCCCATCCCCAGTCCTTGGTGTACACTCTGCTCTCTGCATTCCTGAGTTTTAGTATTTCAGATTTCACAGAAAAATGACGTCATCCAGCATTTGGTTTTCTAGATTAGACTTGTTTCTCCAAGAATAATGTCCAGTAGTTTCATCCATGTTGCAAATGACATGCTTTCCTTTTTCTTTCTTTTTTTTTAGGGCTTACGAGGACATCTTGGTATCTGCACCATATTTGTTCTATCCATTCATCCATCGGTCGACTTAGGCCAATTCAGGTCTTGGCTGTGGTAAGGAAAGCTGCAACGGTCGTGAGGGCACAAGGACTTCTTAGCAGTCTCAGCTTCTATTCTTTTGACTGAATATCCAGAAGTGGGGATACTGGGTCATTCAGTGAGTGTTGCTGTTTAAATGTGTCTCTCCAAAGATTGGGTGCTCTAAACTCAAACCTCAAGTTCACATGGAGATATTTGGAAAGGGGCTTCGGAAGGTAATTAAGGTTAGATGGGGTCGTGATATTGGGGCCCTCGTAATGGAAGATTGGCTGCATAAGAAGCGGGACCTGGGCCGTCATGCTTTTTTCCTCCTGGCACTCATTCAATGCCCTTGTCACATTATGAGGCAGCAAGAAGTTCTCACTCGATGTCAGCATTTTGGTGACAGGCCTTCCATTTTATACCGCTGTGAGAAATAAACTTATTTTTAAATGAATTATCCTGTGATTGCTTTTCCATAGTATCAGCAGAAAATGGGCTGAGACATGACGTGTTTGTCTTCTTACCTTTTGATGACCGTCTATATTGTTTTCTATGATTGTATAAACTTATATTCATATTGGAAGTGTGTAAGTGTCCCTTTTTTTCTCCATTACTCAATGTATTTACCAACCTTTCTTTTTAGTTATTTACCAGCTTTTATTATTAACAAAGAATAATCGATGTAAAATGGTCAAGAATTGCACTTTTAACGGACTGTATAAAATTCCCAGAAGAACCTTCTAAAAATTGTTCTGGAAATTGGCGTTATCATGATGATTTGCATATGACAACAGCATCACAGGCAGCAGAAATATAAAGGATCAGGGAGGACTGTAACAAACTTTGAAAGTTTCTGTGAAAAGAAGGAAAGTACAAAGTGAAAATACATGCTACAAGACGAAGGGAAATTTTTTCAAACCATATATCTGATGAGAGATTAATAGAGATAACATTGACAGGTCTTATACAACTCCCTAACAAAAGTAACCCATTTAAAAATGGGTAAAGTATCTCAAAACATAATTTCCAAGGGAAAAAATATAAACAGCCCTCTTACACATAGGACGGCTTTCAAATTTACTGATTACCAGGAAAAAGCGAATTGAGAACGCAATGAGGACGATGAGTGTCATAGAGATTCGGTGAGTGTGGCCAGGACAGTGGCTTATTCAGGAATGCAGAGCCACGCTGCCTCGTTTTCTTGTTCCCTGAGAGGAGTACTTAGAGTAGGATTGTTCATTTCAATTTGATGCTTTGAAAATAAATGCTGGAAGGACAATGTTTACTTCCATGTGAACAAGTGAATGACTGGGAACTCCACATGTCTCAAAGACTTACTTTTCAGAATGCTAAGCCAGAAAATATGTTCTGATACACAAGTGTTTGCCTCTCTAATATGGAAGAAAATATCTATCTCACTCACTGCGTGGAGTGTAGCCAAAAATTTCAAAGTAGATGACATTGAAAGTATTTTGCAAGTTGAAGAGGTAGTATACATACAATATATTTCTAAAACTGTTGAAAAGATGGTGTTCTCTGAATTTTAAACTTCTATTTTGTTATCTATGCCTTCTCTTCTTTTTGAAGTGTAGCTCCTGAGCCATCTCAAGGCTGACTCAGAAAGAAAAATAAATCAATAATCATAAAGGAAAGTAGAAACAAATGAAAAAGAGAAGACAGTGATAGGGAGAGGGTTTAGTGTAACCTAGGCTACTGCACCTGGGAAATACACAAGCAGCGTTGAAAAAATGTGTGTGTGTGTGTGTGTGTGTGTGTGTGTGTGTGTGTGTGTGCATGTGTGTGTGCATGTGTGTGTGTGCATACTATACATATACAGGTGTATATGTGTGTGTGTGCAAATATATATGGATATATATGTGAAAATCGTTTGAAGACAATTATAGCATTATTGAAAAATGTTAACATACATGAAAATAAACATTTTATGTGTAATGACACCTACGAGCGTATATAGAATTTGCCAACTATACTATATCCAGGCCATGTTCATGTGTCAGAAATCCATTTTTATCTTTTAAGTTTCACAGGCGATTCTGTCCCTTGCTGTGTTTAATTCCAACTTTGGAGACACATCGACTGCATCTAATGTTGCTTCCAAAGAAGACTAGAAGACCCCTTCAGTCTATTCCCTGGTTTCTTGCTGTTACATGAGTTTTAAAAATTCTTTTTAGTGCCTGTTATTATATGTCTTGATTCCTTTTCTTCTACAAAGAAAAATATGCAAGAATGTGTAAATGAACCCAAAATACTGTCTTCATATTGTGGGAAGTAGGGAGGAACACGACTTCTGTACTATTCATTACAGTTTTAAGGTTATTTATTGACCAAGAAAGATTAATACTGGCTTTTGCCATGGGAATTAGCTGTATCTTGTGTTGTCTGGATCACGTGAAAATTAACGGTTTTAATGTTCTCATTCATATATTCAGGAAGTAACGGAAGAAACCTTCGTGGGAGCTGGGCAGTGCTGGATGTGGTGGGGAGAAGTCGCCCAGCAGGAAAGGCAGAGCCCCTGTGGTGGCGGTGTTCATGTGTCTGCTGAAAGAGACAGGAAACTATTGAAAGATCATCCTTATTACTTCTTTGTCTTTAAGTAAAAAATGAGTACTGATAGTAAAGAGAATATTGGGAAAATTTGTAGAGTTTGCTAAATGATCCAAGATTAATCTGATCCTGTTTTGTTAAAGAAACATATAGTACTTATTTAAGTAAATAACATGATTCTCTGAGTGATGAATAATGCTATCAAACAAGTTTTCTGCAATTACCAGAATACAGGATCTACTCAGCTGGTAAAAATGGAATATGATTGTTTAAAGGAGACTAGCTCATTGACAATTGTAACAAGATATTTTAGAACAAAAGTAATAAAGTTGTATTATTATTTTTACTGAAAAGAAATATTTAAACTAAATTCAAGCTTAAAATCATGTCTTTTTGACATTTGGCTCAAGTTAAGTGACACTTAGAATTTTCTCAACATGACAAAATAATACTGTGTGTGTTGTTAGTATTAGGCTGTAACCACTATAGTTTTATCTTGCATGAGTAAAAGAAATCAAAAAGTAATTTTATCTTATCAGCCTTAATAGAATTATTTAATTTCTGGATCAGCCTCATGGAGATATAGTTCATTTTGGTAAAGCAAAGATAAATGACAGAGTGGTTGTTTGATTTATGATCAAAGATAAATTATTTTATTTTAAGTTAGTTGGGGTACTTAATTACTACATTAATTTTGGTTCGCAGAGTAAGCATCCTTTACGAGAGACACTCTTTTCCCTCTAACATATTGTATCTTCAGACTTTTTGTGCTATTGATCAAATTGTCTTGGAGAAAAAAAGATGTGTGAGGTGTTCTTTTATTTTCACTATCTAGAAAATGCAAAGCAGGTAACCACGGTGTGAAGAGTTATATTTTGTGTTTTAGGGGCAATTTAATATAGCTATTTTAAATAACCCCATTTGATTTTAGATTGCCCATATTTCTTCTAGAACTAATTATTTCTAGTTGGGCCTGTTCAACATTTCTGCAAATTCCTAGGTTTCCTTAGACTTATTTTAAGATTGAATGATATTATGCATTTTATGCAAACAGTGGCTCCCTCGGGTAGGGCTTTATTTTATTAACTTGGTGCCACTATGGAAACTTATTCATAATGGTATTTTATCTTCTGATAATTAAAGAAATAGTAGTATCATTACATCTTTTCAGGAAATACATTAACAAACTAAAATTATAGCGATAAATACGAAAAGGGTCCAATTTTGTAGAAATAAGTTTTCAAATGAAATTGGGATGTATATTACTTGATTTAGATGAGAATTTTCTGTAATTAATGACAAGGTGCGTCTCCCATGACCTTGTGTTGCTTACCAAATTATAAGCTCAAATTGACCAGTAAAGTCCTTATATTGAGCAATACTGTAGAGACATACAAGACTTTTCTGCTGTTTACAAGAAATATAAAATATAACAGTAATGCATAATGATATTAACCTATACAAAACCAAACTAAAGCAATTTGTGGAGCTTTTTGCAAGATGGAAGAGCCTTAATATCATTATTTAAGGACTTAATTTTGCAGACTTTCCAATATCACTTGAAGCTGTGTTGAACAGAAAGGAGTTTTGGGGAATGTGAGTTTAACATCAGCGTCTCTTCATAACTTAGGCTGAAGCAGACACAGACGGTAGAACGGTAAAGCCGGGGACTAGACGTGAGAAGGAAAGGACCACCGTAAAGAGGAGAGTGAGCTTCACTTTGACTTCGCTAGGACTTGGGCAAAAGAGACATGTGTGGACATGCGGGCTAAGACCCATGAGGAACAGCCCTGTATGTGGGACCCAGTTAGGACCCAACCAGGAAGCTGTCTTCATAAGCAGGGGCCTACTGCTTGTTCTGAAGTAGTGTCTCAGAAAGGGTGGCCACTGTGTCAACTGTGGTCAAAAGCACAACCCTAGACTAGCATGGGACAGGCAATTTAGAAGGCCTTCATGCTAAATTACAATGTGTAGAATTATCTTTGCATAGAAAAAAAAAAGTTGGATTTTCTACCTTGGAGGGGAAGGTGAGTCAGGAGCCAGAGAAGGGTCAGTCTGTAGACTCTAAAAAGAGGAAAGAATGATTGTCCCAGGGGCCTGAGCAAAAAAGGGCCACCCTGCCTGCAGCAGCACTCAGCCCATTTTGAATTCTGAACTATAATCTCTAAGAAAACAAATTCACATTGTGTTAAGACACTAAGTTTTGGGGAATTTGTCTGGCAGTGACTTTAAAAAATACTGATACCATCTGATAAATATTGTTATTGTCATCTTTGCGATTTTCAAATAGAAAGCATTCTATTGTACAACTGTTGCATATTCCAGATTTTTTTCCTTCAGTATCTGAAATTTTCTACCATCTAGCAACATTGTTTCTTGGCATTAAATATAGTTGCTGTTTTTCAAGATCAATGAAATAATTTTTTCCTGTTTATTGTGCCAAATTGTTTTTGAACTAATAAAACAAGTAATTTTTCCCTTATTGAAGTCACAGACATTTCTCTTTTAAAATCTGCAGAGACAAAAAATAATTTAAAAACTTAGCAGAGCTGCACGTAGGATCTTTAAGTTTCATCCCCCTCCGTAATGCAGAGTTGATGAAATACAAACCCTGTGCTGTTTTTGCTTCTTAATGCCATGTTTCGCTCCAGTTTAAATCCACATAAAGTTAACATAGTCACTTTCTTTCTACTAAAATATTACAGAATGTGAATGTTTTAGCTTTTCCATTTCCCATTGATTTTAGCTTTTTCTTTTAATTAAAAACAACTCAGTCTGAGCAACTTTAATGAGTAACCGTAACATGGATGCGAGAATTATGAAAACAGAATCAACACACCTAGTCCTTCAGTAAACACAGAGGTCTCCGAAGGTGGCTTGGCTCGCTCTGGCCGAGGCAGCCTCATTAGACTTGTTGACAGTCTTACCATCTCTTTTGGTTCTGTGAGATCTTTTATGTTCTTGAAAAGTACTCACTAAAAAAGTACACACACCCAGATGCTCGCAGGGTGCAGGAGGGCACCTGGGGATGAACGCGTCGTGGACACAAATTCGTCGCATCCCAGCAGCCTCTTTCTTACCTTCTCATGTGGTGTGCACCTGTGGCACGCTGGTGCTCTGTGTGGAAGTGTTTCGGAGATTTCCGAGATTAAAGCTTCTGTTGGATATTTCTTCTTTCATGTAAGCCTTTTGATTTCCCCCCCTCACTTTTACAGTCTGGATCCTAATCTCAGTGCTTTTTGCTAGTTTTTAGTGTTTCTAAAAGAAGAAGAAGAAGGAAAGACTCCCCTACAGGGCTCTGAAAAGAGGACCAACTCTAACAGCTTAAATATTATTTTTTTTCTCCCAACAGAATCAGTATGAAAATAATAAAATAATCTTGGTGCAGTTTTCTCTTCTCTGGGTGCTTTCACAAAGGCCTCTTGAAGTATTTGGCTGAGAATAGACGAGTCTCGAACATCTTTTCAGAAGAAGTGAAGATGTGAAAGGATCAATCCATGTCATGCTGGGGAAGAAGTCCCTCTGGACAGAGTTGTCTCGGCAACACAATAGTAGTTCAGGTGTTTTTTGGTGCGAAGCCTTTTGGAATTGCATTTTTAAAGGACTGATTTATCCACCTGAAACTAAAGAAAGCAACGCCTGCAGTTTCCCAGGCCTCTTGCTTGGTATTTGGAGTAGAGCGACGGGTCATACCAAGGGGATCTCTGTCTTTGCACAGTGTGCAGTACAAGGTCAGGCTTTTCTGGGAGACTCAGCCCAGGACACATTACTCCGTCTGACTGCCAGCGTTTCTGAGCCAGTAGGTCTGGCCCTGGCGGCGGATTTGGTTCACGTGTGACGCTGATGCTCTTTGCAATGTGATCTGTGGACAGCTACGCATAGCCTGTGGTAACGGGATGTGTGAGTGGGTGGTGACGTAAAAGCGAATGTTGCTGTAGGGAAACAAAGAGAAAAAAAAGGGGGGGGGACAGATGAGAACACAAGCGTGCCTGAGAGCATGCTGGTGTTCATAGAAGCCTGGGAAATGGTAGGAAGTCCGACAATCACCACACCCAGTAAGGCAAAGGACAGGACGTGAGAGCGACAACCGCTGTGGGCTTTGTAACAAGCTGAAAGTACAGTAAAAGTACAGTAATATACTCTGCAATATTTACAGCTATTCTCGATATTTCAACTTTAGTTTCCTCCCACCAAGTCTACAAGTAGTTACTGTGCCTCTAATTTGGCTGGTAAAGAAGGAAGAGGTACAAATATAGGTGCACACTTGGCAGTGGTGATGTTGTACTTCCGGTTCATCTTCTGCTGAACACATTACAGTTGTGGCTCTTGGAAACTTTAATTTCCCAGGTGGTGGAGTTCATTGGCTAGAGCACTTACCTAGCCTGTTTATTATAATTTTGTAATTTTCACATAAAAGGCAATTTAATATTTAATGACTGTCTCTCCAGTTCTTAAAAAAAACTTAGCATATCAAATGTCAAGGGAGAACAGAGGATCACAAGTTTAAGCTCATAACTAAGCAAATAAATTATTTTTAAATTTCATGAATTAAAAAATAAATGGATTATTTAGAGTTCAGAATATTAATTTTTTCTCAAAACATCCAAAGATAATTATACTAACCTGGGGTGTGAATTTACCTGATAATACTTCCATTATATATTTTTAGAAATGCTTATTCACTTAAAAAGTTTCCTTAAACTGTTGGGCACCAGGTAACAATCTAGGCTATGTTATCATTCTGTTTCAGAAGAGCTCTCATGAATGCGCTGGGAGGCGGAGGGATCCCGGAGTAGAGTGAGACAAGTTTGGCATATATTACCCTGGTGGGGATGTCCTTGGCTTGTGAAAGAGCTCAGGGTTCTTTGGTGGTAGCTCCTGATCTTGTTTAAGTTCTATCGAGTTCCTTAAGACTTTGTCATGTGTGGTTCACCCACTGTGCACACCCAACTTCTGGGTGAGGGTAGGCATTGCCTATTTTCAGGCTATCCTGAGTTGTTCTGCTATAAACGTTAGTGTACGTGTATTGCAGTTTGGATTTGTAATGTCCTCCAAAAGTCTAGTGCTTTAGGATGCTATAGGTTACCTACAGAAACGTGTATGTAGGAGATGGGGGCCTGGTATGCAGGGGTGGATTTTGTGGTGGATTATAGGAGTGTGGTAGAAGACAAATGTTTGGTAGTTTACGGATTACAGGCTTGAGGTGGATTACGGTCTTACGCCTGGAATGGACAGAACAAGGAGGCTGAACCCGGAAGAGAATTCACTGGGACAGGACCTGGAAAAATGAATGCCATTTCTTCCCTTCCTCTGAGGACTCGGCTTCCTGTTTGTAATGCTGTAAGGAGCTGCCTACACCTCGGCCTTCACCATGTGTTTCCACTGTTGCCAGCAGCCCATGAACAGACTCTGACCTTGTGAAATTGTGAGAGAAATCCTTCCTCCTTTAACTTGTGGGTGTCAAGTATTGAGTCAAAGCAATGAGAAAGTAGCTAAAATTGCACATATCCCTGTTGTATGATGTCTTTCACTCTTTTGTGAAGAAACCCAGATGATATACAGCTGGGTCAAATGGGATATCTATTTTCAGTTCTTTGAGGAATTACCATACTGATTTTCATAATGGTTTTACCAGTTTATGATTCCACTAACAGTGAAGAAAAGTTCCATTTTTCCACAATCTCACTAGCCTTCATTTTTTAAAGCTCTTGCTAAAAGCCATTCTTACTGAAGTAAGATAGAATCTCAGGGTTGTTTTTATTTGCATTTCTTTTGGTTAAAGATGATGACTATCTTTTCATGTGTTTATTGTTCATTTGTACTTCTTGTAAGAACCATTTATTTGTTTCTATTGCTCATTTTTGATTGGGTCTCTTATGGGGGGGTCTAATTTTTTCAGGTTTTTTGCATAATCATCCTAATAGAGCTCTATCCACGGAGTATGTGTCAATTTTCCCCTATTATTGGTTCTCTAGTTTTCTCTTTACTTTGATAGTTTCCTTTGCTGTGCAGAAGTTTTTCTATTTGATATAATCCCACTGTTTTGATTTGTGATGTTATTTCATGTATGTTAGGTGTCTCATTGAGAAAGTACTTGTCTGTGCCTTTATCTTCGAAGGTTTTTCCTAGTTTGTCTTTAGCAGATTCAGTGTTTCTGATTTTTTTCCCTTTTTTTGGTGTTTGTTTTCTGAATTTTTTTTTTTGACAGGGTTCTGCTCTGTAGCTTAAGGTGGTCCGTAAGTCACTATATAACTCAGACCAGCTTAAAGACCTGTATTTTCATGTTGCAAGCGTCATTTCCTTTTTATGCCAATCATCTGATTCATGTAGAAAAAATGGTGAAACTCTACCATATATTTTAACAACGAGCATTCGTGTAATGTATGTGTGTGCGATCCTACTAAATGGAAACTTTTGAAATATAAGTAATTCATTGCAACTAGGAAATCACTGACTACTTGCAGGAGGACTTTTTCCTCTTGAGATATTTCAAAATAGAAAAAAAAATATCACAGTTCCGAGGTGGATACTGTTTTTTATCTTTCTGAGAAATGGAGGCTAAGCCAGATAATTTGTTAAGATTGTATTCAACACTATCAATCCATGAATACCGGCTGAAGTGATTCCTCAGCTGTCGAGAAAGCTGCCCTTTGGCTTTTCATTATGGTTCATTTGTTAAATTCTTCAGGCTTACAAGGTGAAGGAAACTTCTCCCTCTGTTTCATACGGATTCCCCATGATTTCGTGTCGATTTTCTGGGCGTTCTTTGGAATGACTCTCCGTGTTCGCCTGAGCACGTGTGACCAGCACAGCTGCAGGGCTGGCAGTGTTTTCCTCCTCTGTATTTTTATTTTCCCCTTTATCTTTTCAGTGGGCCATGGAGGTGGCTCCTCAGGGCCCCACGGGTCACAGAGCACACTTCCATCCAAATTGCCACCCTAGGACAGTCAGTGACCTCTGTGGTGAATCTTTTTTTTTCCATTGTCATTTAAAAACATTTTTATATGGATATTACTTCAGCCAGACAACACCCAAAACATAAAATACCAATTATTGTGGTGGGAGTGGATATTGGCCTACTATTTTTAATTTGAAGGACAATCATTTTAAATCACTTTTCAGGCTTTTTACTTGGAAGCTTCTTCACTAAACACATTTTATATACTTTTTTATTTTTAAAGTTGTTTAAAACTTTAAAAGCTGTTAATGACACACGAGTTAAATGAGATTTGAACTCCATAGAATGAATAAATAAGTTGTGACTATGTTGAGTTTAATAACACCCTTGAGAATCTCATGAAAACCATTTCTTGTTTCTAATGGCATCTAAGGGATAACCACATTATGAGTTTACACTTTAGAAAGAGTGTCTAGTGGCAGAAGTACTCATTAGCATGTCACTTAGCAAATGAAAATCCTGAAATTGATGATATAAAACATCTTGACTCCATGACATGCTAAAAAGGCCTCAGCAGTCAGCCTTCAGGAAGTGGGGTGAGCCTGACCTGCGATGCTGCCAATTTCCATGGTGTAAATATTCCCAGTTCGGCTGACTTCAATCTACTGACACACCAACATGGAATCTCCAGACAAAAAAGATGAAAACATGTGCGGGACCCAGACATCGCACAACTTTTCTGCTTAACTCCCACAGAGACTGTGCAGAATTTCCTGAGCCTACTTAAGAGAAAACAGGTGGTCAACATAATAGAGAGGGGTGATTTTGCATAATACCCTTTAGTTGAATTTGCTTAATTACAAATGTAAATAATTTTTCAACTAATTTCTGTGTTTTGTAAGTGTTACAGTGTAGAGTGAGCAGGGAGGCAGAACCCGTCAGGTGGATTCAAGACCTACAAATGACAGATTGAGGCAGAAGATAAAGTTTTTATTGGGGATGTCATGTCAGGAGTCTAAAGTACAATTTTATTTCAGAGAAGGAGAGCATCAGTATTCGATAATCCTTGGTTTGAGGTGGAGCTAGGGATTTGAAAAATGCAGATATCAGAAGGTGGAGAGATCTGAGATATTTGTATATTTATTTATCTTATTTTTTTTTTGGCCCAGCTAGGACCTCGACGCGTGGACACAGGCCTGTTGCCCAGCCGGCCTAGCCCCTGGAAGAGCCAGCTCCCTTCCTAGTCAGGCGGAACCTTGAGACAGCTGAAGCTCACGCAAAATGCAAGCCAGACCACTAAGGGGATCTCCGGACTAGCGCTTACATTTTTAAAATGAACAATTCATTATTATCTCAAAAAATTCCTGAAATTGTAACAACCAGCTTCCCGTTTGGCACAAACCGCTTGTAGTATATGAGCGACGCCCCTGCCTCATGGGTCTTGTCTCTGGAGATCCTGAAAGCGAAGAAATAGGTCCATGAGACGAAGTCAGCCAAAGTGCGCCTGGAAGTGCTAGACCCTTGGCACTTCCGTGAGGCGCAGGGCTGGCTGGGGTTGCCACCTTGTGTATGAAAGCTCTGTGTTGAAATCCCGTTATGAGTTTCTGTGCCAATGGATTAAATGATTCAGTTCCAGCCACTGTCGTCCAAAACAGTGTAACAGCCTCGGACGGGAACGCAAAGGACCATGGGTCATGGACAGAGCCGTACCTGCAGCACCGCGGACAACCTTGACGTCTTCTTTGCTAGGTTTCTAATGTTAGGAAATAGTTCTGGTAACTTGAGACTTCAGTAAATTATTTGGAGCTGAGCCCATCATTTAGATTTTTAGTTTTTAGGTTTTGTTCCGATGACGAGAGGTGATCCATTTGTATCGGGGCAAAGGACCAGTGCGAAGCCGAGCGCCAAAACAGCAAAGTACATCCAATAACTTAACAGAGACGCTGCTCCTGTCGAACGAATCGAAAATGAGAGTAGCCAAAACAAGCTTGTCAGAATCATCATTTATAATTTTAATTGAAACAGTTAAATTAATCATTTCCCAAGTAATGCACATTTCCTTAGAATTTAGCAACTATTTCATGAGCAACTTCAACAGAAATCAAGACATAAAGAGCTAAAAGAATTTCGTTTGATTTTTTTCTACAATTAGATTGATGTAGTAGCACAACTAAATGACATAGTAACAATTCAAAAGTATTTTCTAGCTTGACATAAATTCTTGATTTGTTTTTTAATACCACTTCGTGGCAAAGCTACTGTGAGGAAAAAAAAAGCTTTCTGACATTAGAAAATGCTATTTTAAAGACCCAGGGCTGACATCTCCCAGGAAACTGAAAAATCACTCCTCTTAGAAATTCCTTATACTGTATTTCTTCTATATTTCTTATACTGTCATCATTATATCTTACTATAAATAAGATTAGAATTTATTACGATGTCACCAGCAGGGCAATAAATACCACTAAGTAAACAAGAAAAATATGAGGTTAACTGAATAATCAAGACTATGCCAGATGTTTTTTGTGGGAAATGTAATGGCTTTCCTTTTTAAAAACATTTTTTCTCATGTGCTCACAAGAAGGCTAGCCAACTACTGGAAAAAGAGAGTTTAAATATGTCAGAAGTTAAAGTTTACTTTTCAGAAATTGTATTTCTTTTTGTAATATGAGTTATATAAGGATTCACATTCTTCCTGTCTTACAGGATCCATGAAATCTTCATTCCTACACACAGATCAGTTGAGAACCAAAACTGATAATCTAAGAAGCGTATTTTATTTGCTTACTTCCTATGTAACTCCAAAATATTTTGCATTGTGTACGCCTATATTTTTCTGAGATTCCTAGTTCCTACCGCAGTCATAACTCTTAAGTCAACAAGGTAAGAACCTTGTGAATGTATTTGATTTATAGCCAACATCAAAGGAGTGGTGGTGATGGAGAGTTCATTTTTTTAGGCTGATACTCATCTCTGGTTACATTCAATATTGTTCAAAATTTGCTTAGACATGGATCAACAATTCATCTCTATTCAAAAGTTAGGAGAAATAAGGGTAAAAAACCCACTAAGTTTTCTATAATTTTAGTTTGACTTCATTTTAAAGGTCAAGTTTATTGGAACCTTTCCAGAGAGAGCAACATTTGGGGTCCTGGCATGCGAGGCCTGCATCACACGTGTCTGAGTTCATGTGGATATGAATAGGCTGTGGAGAGAGAAAAGGACTGAGTCACTGAGTCAAAGGATTATTACATCATTATTTTTATTAGTTTGATTTCTATTGCT
The DNA here is from genome assembly GCA_004027205.1 of Ctenodactylus gundi. NCBI lineage: Eukaryota > Metazoa > Chordata > Mammalia > Rodentia > Ctenodactylidae > Ctenodactylus > Ctenodactylus gundi. The sequence goes on along the minus strand of PVKB01000645.1, from coordinate 465,911 downwards.
ACTGTTTTGCATAAAGTTATATGAAACACAATTAAATACAGGTGCTTTCCGGTTTCAACTTGGTGGAATGACACCCAAGAATGTCAGAGTCCATCTATACCTTTTGTCTCCTTTCAAAATATTTGCATTGCATCAACGCCAGCAAAAACATTCAAAATAAGGAATTTCAGGACAAACAGAAAGAGTAACTGGCTGGTACACTGAATATTTGTTTGCATTTTTAACAGCTACAGCAATAATTAGTAAATTCAATTTAATATATTATTGCATTAGATATGTGCAAAGAATAAAGTTATTTCAGCTATCCAAAGATGAGAAACAAAAGATGATTTTTATCATCTGAAACAGAGGCGTTGCAGATGACAGAAAAAGAGGAAACTGTCATTTTTATCACCTGACACAGAGACCAACTCTATCTGCAGAGTGGAGTGTTCTGGAACCTTTATCATTGGGCTCTTTGTGTAAAGGGCATTGAATATTTGCTAATCTCTTCTACTCCAGGTGTGTAAAAAGGCAGACATATTTTAAAAATTATGAATGACTACATTGTAGGTAGCAGAAAACCAGGAGGGGTGGGAGACGAAGTATCTAACCTTCCCAGCCGTACCTTCTATGGGCTACCTCTTCCAACCTGCTTCTACCTCTCACCAGTAAATGAAATAATTAATACATTAATCCATTGGTAAATACAGTGCCCTATAGCCAATCAGTTTGTGAACACGTGAGGCTTTGAGGGACATTCCACATTCACACTATAACACAGACACATCGACAGAAAGTGCACAATTGAAGAAGTAACTTTGCTTCGATAACACATTAAGGAAGGGTTTACTACAGCAGTACCTGAGCAGAATTTAAATTGTACTTGAGAGTTTTTTGAAACAGCTGAACCTATGGCACTTAAAATAAGGCAGACGACATTCAAAAAATCAGTGTTATTTATTTATATATTTATTTATTTTTAATAAAGACACAGGTACCGAAAGCACTAAGATATGGATGGGTGCTATTGCTACTCAGTGCGGCTTACCTGTAGGGCTGTGCTGGCAAGGACAGGAAAGGGGTTGGAAAGCACAGTGGAGACCAGAACTGAAGTGTGTGCACAAGTGTTAAGAACATTTGCAAGTCTTTGTCTTGTAACACGAGTCTCGAAAGATTTTAGAAAGAGAATATCTGTTCATACTTGCCTTTTAGAAGGGATAATCATTCAGCTTTTGCAAAAATATGGGGAATGAAGGTCAATAGAGTCAGAGAGAAACTTCAAGTGCTCCTGTCAGTCTGGAATCTGCCCTACTTCCCTCTTTTATCGTCCGGCGCCGCCTCTGCCGGCTACAAGGACTTGACATGGCAACCGCGTCAGGTGCACGTGGCTGGTGCGCTTTGCTGCGTTGCTTCTCTATGTCGTTTCCTCGCCACTTGGGAGGTCTTCAACAGAAACAACCAAGAGGTAACGAGTGTACGAACAAATTTGTTTTGTCCTTGCCCAACCTCAGGGCTGGAAAAATACCCCTAAGCTAGAAGGAAAAGAGTCCACAAAGTGTGTCGTGTCAAACACATGAATATGGATATGAATCTGAGCAGAAGAACCTAAAATCTCTGTGCTTGGATTAGTATATCTTTTGTTGTTCCAATAGTCATTTAAAAATTATAAAAAATTAACGCTTAAACTGGTATTTTAGCAAACAACTTGACCATTATTATTATTATTAGTCTTGGGAAGACAATGGTCAAAACAATGGAATCAAAATTAAATATATAGCTTAGTTTTGAACTTAGAATCTTTCTGTAAACAGACTGATTTTATCCTTAGATATCTAAAGTCTATCACTGAAAGTGTATTAAGGTTTGGAAATCACATTTAATTTTAATTTGCTATTGTACTGCATAATGTAAACATAAAAGCAATATTTTCCCTATTGTTGAAATTGCACAGTCAATAAGGCCACTAAAGATAGAATATCAGAGAAAAAGTGGAGTCAGGGTTGCTTCTAATTCGTAATTCCTCAGTAGATTTTTAAATAATCATCTTGTACAGTTGAGGCAACATTTAGAATACACTGGATCTACATTTTATAAATTAAAATTCTATATTGCAAAGGTTTACTTTGAGTGCACAGGGAATGTACAAATTAAAAGTATCCCAAAGACTATTTTTTTTTTTTTGTTTTTGGTAAACACTATAAATCTTTCCCCTTGTGATTTCACTTGTACTTCTTACTGACAAATGGAAACATTCCTAATCATTACGGCATTACAACTAAATAAATATGCATGAATTAAAATGTATGTAAATAGGACATGGTTATGTGTTTCATTCATGTACATTGGTAGAGCAATTGATAAATTACCCTGAAAAGTCTTAAAATAATTGATTTTTGATTTGTCTTTCTTCTCCGCTCTCCAATCATAATTTCCCTCTCTCTTTGTCTTTATTCACTACTCCTTTCACTTTCTCAGTCTTTCTCTGCTGTAATATAGTAGACCATTAAAAAGCAGGATAAGTACGTTTACAGCAGTCTTCTTGCTGCCCGCAGGGGGCTGTAAAGCCACAAGCTGGATATAATTGAGGCACATATTAACTTACCTTCTGCTGCACGGGAGGAACATAAGCAGGCAGTTAATGTGCACTGTGTTGAGACTCTTAACTTGGGGGATGAGAATTGGCTTGCAGTAGTAATTTGGTAAGCACCTGGGAAAATTGCAAGCTTCATTTCTTGCAACGTGGAATATGATTAAAAAGAGAATATATTATTATCATGGGCACCATTAAAAAATGTGTAGACAGCATTCTATGATGTTAAAATGGAAATTGGAAGTTGTACTCAAACGTTGAAGATGCTGCATGTTAATTACCGTCTACCACCGTGCACTGCAAGTGCAATTCGATTATTTGCTTTGTCAAGCAATATTTTGATTAACTTGAACTTTAATTTTGTGCATCTAGTGTTTTTTATATTGAGATAAAAGTGTGGATTGGCATGTGGCCCCATCAGATCCCTCTGAAGCCACCAGAAATGTATTCATTGTCATGGGAATCCACAAATTTAGATATAAAACGTTTCTCAAATTTGGAGAGTTTCTTTTTAAAAATCAAGTTGTTTTTTTCTCCAAATCTACTGCATTATGCTGGGTGATTTTATTAACTTTTGGTCTTCCAAGCAAATTTTCAAGGGAGGTGTAATTGTGCCTATGTTTTTGATTTGAAGAACTTCAGCCTGAGAAAAGTAAATGTATGTAAAAGCTCATTCAGCTGGTTCTTTACTCAGCTAAATCCAGACTTTAAGTTGAAGCTGATTTGGTCCAAGTTCTGTTCCATACTACCTTCATTAATCTGGAGTTTTATTAACTTTGATATTTAAAATAGGGTCTGGACAGCTCTTGTTTTATATTTTTGCAGTATTTTCCCAATAACACAGGGACATATAAAGGATATGATACAAAACCACCATGTACAGGGCATTCAAAAATCACATTTTAATAATAATCTTAAGGGTTGAGAAGCGAAGGGCTTTCCTTTGCTGATCACACAGTTCAGTTCATAAGTTAGAGCCTCATCTGATGCAATCGTTGGTAACTTGGCTTCTAATCCAAATCAGTTGCAAAGGAGTTCTAATGTTCTATCTTTGTTCCGTTTGGCTAATTAATTCCTTTATGTAAAGTGATACAGGCTTGTACTTTTAATTCTAACTATATTTTAACGGAGCATAAGTTCTCTAGCTACTCTTTCCAGAAGCTTGCTTTGAGCATCCTTCAATTACCTCTGAAAATTGTGCTTGTCTGTAAAGACTAAATGTTGTGGATGATTATTTAAAATACACCATAAGCTTAATTGTATAAGCAGACATACTGATGATTCGTCCTGTGAAAATGCAATCAATGACACAAGGTAAGAAAAACCAAAAGCTAACTGGCCACAGAGGCGCGACCTGTTGACTCTGCTGCGGAGAGTCCCCTGCAACTGAGAAGGGGACTGGGCTACGGAGCACAGTGAGGACTTCACTTGTGCAGAGAAAGGCTCTGGAGTGCATAGGAGTGCGAGGTGCTAGAGAGTGAAGTGACTTATTATTTTTGAGACAGGGTCTTACGCTGTAGTCTAGGCTGGTCCTAAGCTCACTGTGTAGCCCAAGCTGGCGTTTAACTTCTGACAATTCTTCTGCCTCAGCCTCCCAACTGCTAGGATTACAGGAGTGTGCCTCTGTGTCTAATTTATGCGGTCCTGGGGAATTAAACCCAGGGTCTTGGGGTTGCCAGGCAAGTGCTCTAACACTGAGATATGCCCTTATACCCGTAGTATAAATTCTAACAGTAAATACTTAAAATACGATTTCACACATGCCTCCACACACATATATCAGTAACGTATGGTGATCATTTGTTATTCTCCAGATATATTATTCTTTAAACACATAACAAAATAACAAAGATGTACAAGTGTGTTCGTGTGTGACTGCACGGAAAATGACTGTTGCTATTGGTTCTTCAAAAATAACCCTAATACAATTGAATAAGAAATGATATCTGAAGCTTTATTTCTTTGTATGATCCTGGATAGATAATTCATTTAAGGGAATATGCAACAAAAATCTAGTGTCAGCTAAGTAAAATTCAAATTAGTTTTTTTTCCTGTAAATCAATAATTTTTTAAGAATTCAGAACATAAAGATTAAATTTCATATATATATTTACACACAAATACACTAATTAGATATACAAAAATATAGTATATTTGATAACTAGCTCCTTTTCTGAACTCCTAATATAAATTTTAGGTATATAATTTTTGAGTGTATGATAAGAATTCAAATTGAATTAAATTGAATTGCAAAGAATAATTTTAACTTTTAAACATGTTTATATAGTGAATCAGAGATAATTATATAAAAATGTCTTCCTATCTATGTAATGTGTCAAATATTTCAACAATAAGCTTGATAGTCAACGTATTATTTTGAGGAATGCAGTCATCTCTGCATATTTCATAATAAAGTTCTATTTCTCATATAGTGCAAGAATAGATGGAAAGCGCTCCCGTCTGTCTGGCTTTCCCTGCACAATTAATCTCAGTCTGTACGGAACTGAACGCCTTTACCAGTTCAACGGACCTGAATGCATAGTCCAAGCCTGTTTGCCCTTTTCCTCATTACGTTTGCTGACTGTCTAGCTTATAATGACCCCCAGGTTGGAAGAGGTAATTAAGTGATTCCGTTTAATAAAATACCTTTCTTTTTAGCTCCTGCTTCCAGCTCTAGCTGAACAGCTCTTGTGGGTTTATAAAATGTAAAAAAATGATCTCCCACTTACAATGGAAATAAATCATGTGGCACAACTAAAAGTCATTCCCCACGACAGTGTTCTTTAAGGTTCTCAATAGAACATGTGCAATTAATTAACCTATAATATTTCTTTCTTTGCTGACAAATATTTTGTCTCTCTAACCAGTAGTCTACAAATTGTATATCCATTTCCCTCCTTGCCACAAAATATTTATACACATTATTGTGACTATTTTCTAATAATGAATTAGTCATGGACTCAAAACTATCAGTCATGGCCTGTGTCACAAAATGCTCTCATGCTTATTCTAAAGCAAATTAGAAATTTACACTGTGAAATATTTGCAAAAGAGGTGGATTACACAGAGCCTTCGGGACAGGTGGAGAACTTCTCCTCTTATTAAATACTGTTATTTTTTAGCGTGTCTGTTTTATCACATTGTGATTGAAGGTTCATTAAATTAGTCGTCTAGCAGTAAGCTTTTCTAATTTCAGACATTTGTGGTCAGGTAATGAAAATGATTGTCAAGCCTCATTACCTTTGCACACGCACGCACACACACACACACACACACACACACACACACACACACACACACACACACACTCATGCATGCACACACACACCTGACTCCACTGATACTACCTTTAAGATAATAAAGGTAGCTCTTTTGCTCTATTTATCCCCATCCATGAAAAAAACTATTACTCTATTCCGCAGATTATCTTCCTTCACTAGTACCTTACCTACAGTAGGTACTAACAGTTCGGAGGAAATATACAGTTTTTCTCGCTTTTAGGCTGAGACTGCAAGGCTGGGTACCTAGACCCGTGGTGAAACCTGGCAGGAAAATAAAAATCTGGGGCTCTACATTACGATTGGGCTCAAGGCTAGCCCCAGCCCTCAGTGAGCCACTTATCTTTTTGAGTCTGTTGTCTCTGATGACAGCTCTGAATACTTCCTTAGACCTCAGCAACAAGTGAGGGTTTTCCTCCGGGTTGCGGGCGTGCGTGGAAGGAGTGTGTTGTGGACTTCTCATGCCTTCCCTGGGCCTCTGTGGAATTGAGATTAGATTTAAGAATAAGAGTTGGGTGACCAATGGATAGACAAATTGTGGTATTTATACACAACGGAATACTACTTATCTATAAAAGCAGACAGGTTGGAGACTTTTGTAGGTAAATGGCGGCAACTTGAGACCATCGTGCTTAGTGAAGTGAGTTAGAAGCAGAAGGTGCAATATAGAATTGTTTCTCTGGTATGAGAAACCCAGATCACAGTTATTTTATAGAACTTAATGTGGGGAATAATGAGAACTGAAGGGATGGGGGGGAGGGCTGAAAAGAGAGAAGGGAAGGATTTGTAACTTTGCCATGATATGTATGTGAACAAAATACTCAAGATCAGTGTAAACTTCGTGTTTTACACACATATCAATAAAATGGGAAAAATAGAATTGGAATGAAATTAAGGTACTTTTTCATTTCTTGGTCATTGTAATGTGCATCATTCATTTTTATTCACTCACTCTCATTGTAAATGAGGAAAGTGTGACTCGATCTCATTTTTAAACATAGAATATGCATGTGAATACAAATGTTACAATTGCCTTTTGCAGTTGATATTCTGACATCAAAATATGCATGTGAACACATGTATACTAAGACTGTTAATTTCAGTAGTGATGGCGTGCCATTAGCAATAAAAAAATGAAATAAGTAGCATCAAACGATAGAGTCAATATACCCCTTAACTGCATAAAATTTTCATTTCTATATCCTACTAAACATCTTAGTAGACATTTTTCCCTTTGAATTTTCCAAAATTTTTATGTACTGGCTTGCCAATATTGTTGAGAACAAATAAATAGACATTACTTTGTGCATATCCAGCAAAATATATGGCTGATTCTTTCAGATATTTGTCCTTTAGATGGTTTGATCTATTTTTAGTACTTTTATTAGTTCTGTCTAGAACATTTTTCCCAAGGGCATACAGATATTATGAAGCTTTGGAAGTTTCTTTGAAGAGGGCTTGTTCAGTTTCTAACAATACATCAGGATTCGAGTCATTCAAATTTCCGGGTGTCAATAAGATATGCAGTTAGTAATGATAATATGTCAATAACTCAAGCAAGAAGCTGTCTGGGAGGGGATATTTTGCAGATTTTTTTGTTCATAAAAATGAGAAGACTACTTTTAATTGGATGGACTTTGATTTCCATTTCCTGATATCAAATTAAAACTATTCATCATGTGTATATATTCCATTATTCGCAATCTTATGCCAACACCACTTTAGATCTTTCTGCTTTTGATTTTAGACTCTTAATGATAATGTGCATATCTTATTAAGAGTCACATAAAAATGGTTGTGGTTCGTGTATCTCTTTGAAATTAACAGCAGACTTCTATTTGACCTGACCTGTTGGGATTAATAGAAAAACGAGATCTATTCTCAATAAATCTGCTTTAATTTTTTCTGTGATTTTTTAAAGGAACAACTTGAAATTGTACTTCAATGTAATGAAGAAAGCAAAAAAATCTCAAATTGAATTATCAGAGAGTAAATAATATCACTTTTGTTGTACTTTAAAGTCTATATCTTGTTAATTGTATGCAAGCTTTTTGATACTAAATAATAGGTTTGTAACATTTTTAATGGAACTAAAATCTGAGGAAATACAGAAACAATTGGTTCAAGGTGAGTTTTTTTTTCATTATTTTCACTCGAAAGAAAAGTTGTGAGAGAAAACAGCACAGGCCCTGTGGGACAGGACATCACCTTTTCCTCTGATGAGGTCTGAGTAGAGGCCATGCTGAGGCTAGGATGACGCTCACACTGTCGCCACACTCGTTGAGGCCAATGCATTGACCAGTCAAAAACAGCTGAGGGCACGCAGTGAAATGCTACCACCTGTGGTGTTGAATGAAACGGTTGCTCTCTGCGGTGTCCACTGCCATGTTTGTCATGCAAACTCTTTTTATTAATGTTCCTGACATTTACACTCATTTGCTTAGTGTTTCCTGTGTGCACATTAGTTGTTCCATCCACTTGTGCCTGTGAGCACAACTCACTTATGTACTGATCAATCAGTGGGCTGGTTCATAAGTACTTTTCTGGTGGTTGATGCTACTTCAAGAACAGAAAGGAAATCCTTCCTGGAATAGAAAAGATATTGCCCGTTTTGATGCTTTCTATTCATGTGTAACAAACTTCTTGCCTTAAAGCAACACAACTTTATTACCTCAGTTTAGTAGTTTCTGAGTCTAGGTTTTCAAAAGCTGAAATCAAGATATGAGTTAAATCTTTCCTCATCTGGAAGCTTCACTGAAGTTCTACCTCCAAGCTCACTCAGATGCTTGCAGAATTCTTTTTTCTGTGATTGCATGACTGAATGCCTTGTTTTCTTCCTGATTTCTCTATCAACTGATCTCAGAAACTAGGTGAGTGACTAAGGTCCTCACCACGTGGTCCCTTCTCAGCAAGACAGCTGACTTCTTCAAAGCCATCAGGAAAACTTGTATGATGCAAGATTTTCATAGTAACGACCGAGAATATTGCATTATATTTACATGTCTGATTGACATTGAAATGGATAGAAATTTAGAAGCTCTGTATACCAGGTACAGGAACCTCTTGTGTTACTTTAACACATTGCCTACCAAAGCCTTTCCAGAAAAAATCAATAGCTTAGTAGTTATAATTACCTGTGTTTAGATGTTAAATTCATGCACTAAGTATGTGTTTATTGAGTATCTAATTTGAGCTAGGTACTTACAAAAAGAACCAATGCACACAGGTGAAATGAACATAAATATTCCACCTCTTAAAATTTATCAAGGCTCTTACTAGTAGTATCTATAATATGGAAATTTAATAGCAGACTTACATCATGTTTAGTACTTATGTATTGGCAACTTAGAGACATAAAACATTTGTATGCATGCTAAAATAGTGTAATAAAGGACAAGTCTTCAATCTGTTCCGTAACTCTTCAGGTTCAGAAGGAACTTGTTCTTGACCTTGGAAATGCAAATTTCCCAAGCAAACTGTTGAGCAAAGTAATTTAGTGCTTAGCCAATGCCTAATTTGATTCTTAACGAGACAAATTATATTGGATAATCAATCTCCATTAGCCTTTTTTGACAGACTTTGTTGATTTTAATGTTAGTTTTTATTTGCTTATACATAATACTTACTGTCTATTGTTTTCTGGTGGATTAAAAAATTTGTAACAGCCAATTTTTAGACGTGTTACTAAAATTATATTTTCATATTTACTCTTTAAAATATTTTGTTAGACTATTCCTAAGGAAATACTTTTGAAATGATTATTCCCTGTTTCGGCTACTATTACATTCTGATAGTAAGAATTGACAAATATACTTCTTCAAAAGTACTATTTCAGAGGACAGGTATGTTTGCATTTCTTTTAAAGGGGAGCTGGGCTGGTCTTTTTCGTCGTTTCACACAAAGGAAAAGATCCCTTTTGTGTACATTCGTGGGCGATCTTCGTGGATTTCTTTGTGTGAAAATGAGCTTTGAATTACCACTTACTACTTCTATGAAAGTTAAAAATAGTGAGTTATGTTATTTTTGCAAAACTGCCCTGAAATATTCAGAGGTTTAAGTTAAAATGAAGCTTTAGAACAGATGAAAAAAGAGGATACGATGACATTTTCTCAGCATTTGACAAAATGTATCGAGTGAGATACGGGTCTCCAATTCTATGGTGATCATTGACAGATTCTGCAAGAACTACCGAAATATATCCTGCTAAATGCATCCACTTAAGGATTTCACAAGGAAAACTGAGACAGAAGACGCATGGTGGATACGTGAGGCTTCAACGAATTGATCGGTAGGTAGACCTGGAGAGAAGGACAAGAAGAAAGGCTTCCCGGCTGCCCTTCGTGACCTCTACCGTCTACCTCAAGGGCAGACCTGCTCCAGTCTGGAATATTAACTACCTTCTTCTGCTGCTCATTCTGTTCCTGAGGCCCAACTTAAATAAATCTGCTCTCAGGTGACTTCAAAATCACGAATTTTGAGGGTCACACAACTGGGCAATCCGTCAGCAGTGTCCCAGTAGCTCGGCTCTTACTAACGCCTCTGCTGCGGAAGCTAAGCCGGTACCAGTTGCCTGGGTTACTTTTCAGGAACTTGAAGGTTACTTTGTTGAAATGCTGACTCTTCACTTGGATCTGAAGATGTCTGATAGAGTGACTGGAAGCACATGAGAACTCTTGACATCTCTGTCTTTCTCGTTTTGTCTCCGTTGTGGCATCATCCTTTGGGCAAAAGGCAGCTGCCAGCCCTTAGCGCTGTAAAGGTAGACCACAGAAGGAATATAAGAGAAGTGGTGTCCATGTTCCTGGAAGTTTTCCTCCAATTATTTCCAAAATAAAAAGAGCGACATTAATATCCCTCTTCTTTTTTAAGCCTATTTTTCTCCTTTTTTATTTCTTTTCTGTGTTTGTGATTCTCCAGCTCTCTGGAGTTGAGTGGTGAATTTGCGACTTGAGCTTCTAACTTCCCCATTATTTCTTTGGCCGCTGGAAAAGATCTTTCTCTCCCATCCCTCTGTCTCTTGAGTCATTGGTTTTACACAGCAGCAGCAGCAGAACTGCACCCTTTTCTGTTACAATTTCCTATTTCTTTTGCCCTCAATAAGTGCTTCAGACAGTCCTACTTCCTCACTTGGTGGGATGATTCAAATATCCATTGCTGATGATTATTTTCAGTCTTGCTTAGATTGTGTTATTGTTGATGTCAAGTACCTTTAACTGTAGATGTATTTGGGCACGAGGTAACCTTGAAGATCTTCAGCCTTCCGAACATACTCCCTCCTTGTTGTCTAGTAAATTCCAACTTCATCTTTGCTGTTTGTGTCCAATCGCTGCTTCCTGCACAGTAAAATTTTCTCTTTGTCTGTTGATACAATAGTTCCAGGACTTCATTGACCCTAGAGGCAACCTCAACTTCTAGTTCAGTGGAGTCACTGTTGGGACCCTTACTGAGTGGATTCCTTACTTTAAAGCAAAGACTTTTAAGCAGTAAATGCATGGGGCTTTGGAAACAAAAATAGAAATGGATGTTGTTGAAACATTGTGGACAGGGAATGTGGACCCATCATGATAGTGAGTATCTCTTCTAGAATGAAAAAGTGCATTGCCTCATCCACGTGGAAGCAATCCAAAGTAATTAACGTGCCAGCATGCAGCTGGTAGATTTTGCTAGCAAATCATACCAAAAGAGACGGTGGTTTATTGGTCTCTTCTATTTGCAGGTTTGGAATTCTCTAGTGGCTTAATCCAGTCAGCATCAGGGAGAAGTCTGTACTGAATCCATGCACAACCTGGCACCAAGCTACTGGCCTGAAGAGCCCCTTGCTGATGATAAGAGAGCTGTAGGAGCCATGCTGACTGAGAGCCACAGGAGACATCAGCCTGTTCCTTTCATTACTAATATTTTCCGACAAGGCAATTCTTTGGCGATTATTCACATGGGACAAGACACTTTGCAAATATATATATTTGCAATTTTCTGAGAGTTTTGCATTCACAGAATGGTTGCCAAGATAATAGAGCTTCCTATTCTCACATTTTCATACTTTTTAAAGATCTTGCCTTGTATAAGTATAAAATATTTTTTCTGTAGTTGGATGTAAAATATCATTAAAAGGTTCATGGGTTGAGGATTTGGTGCCTACCAAAGCAGTGTTCAGAGGTGAAGGTGAACTAATTGGATCATGAGAATTCTGTAACCCATCAGTGAGCTATAGGGAGGACAGAAAAGCTGTAGGAGGTGGAGTCCAGGTGAATGCAGTAGTAGGTCATTGGGGTGCATCCCGGAAGGAAGTGTCTCACGCCCCCCTTCCTGTCTGGCACAGGTATTTTTCCTCTACCACTCCCTTCCACCATGATTTTACTTCACCACAGACTGAGCCACCTGATCATGGACTAAAACTTCTGAAACAGAAAATGAAAACAAATAATTCTTTTCATTTGTTTTCTCGGCTATTTGGTCCCAATAACAGAAATCTAACAATTTTTATAATTCTTGAGCAAATATAGATCGACTACTATGAATTAAAGTCCTTGTGTTTTTTCATAGATTTAGGGCCCCTCCGCCCTTATGTTGACTTGTCTTAACTCCTTAGGAATCTCCTGAGTTCATCTCTTTTCTATTGACAACGACTGATTTTTAAAAGTTTACAAAGTACCACGTAGGTATTTTGTAGAGGATAAGGCTCTACTGCATCACACGGGGACCCACTCCTGCCGATGCCAACCTTGGCTGCCAGTCTAAGGTGCAACTGGCCAGGTCTTCATGCTGTTACAGCTACTCTTCTCCCCACTTTTCCACACTGCACTCTTTGGCTGGAACTCACCACACATGGCCCATACTTCAGAAAGGGCAGATTATGTGAATTATTTGGAATTCTTCTGTATAGAACATATGTATCAAATTTATCCATGTATTTACCAAAGTATGAACTCATGGCCAATTTTCTTATTCTTTGGGTTATAATATAATATTGCTTTATGCTCTTGCTCCAGTTATTCCACTTGTGATCTTGAATATCTCTCTTCTCTGCCTCCCATGTCTCTTGAGATCTCTCACTGTGTTCTTTTTTTCATTTGTCTTTTCTTTTTTTCTCTATTTTCTGTAATTTTTGGGCACTGAATCACTTTGCAGCTGTATACTAACCTTTTGTATTTCTGGACATAATACAGTCTAAGCTCTTTTTTCCAAGGAGTTCCAGTCTTTCTTTAATGGAGGAATTGTATCTGAAGCTCAAGTTTAGGTGTGAAGTGTCCCCCTTGTGTCTGAGGTGGCATTTTTTTTTTACCCTCATAACTGAGAAATCAAGAGAATATATGCGTGCACACTAACACATGTTCATACACATGTCTTTGGGTGTTTTTTCCACCTGTCTGTATTTATATTGTGTTATTTTTGAATTTATACTGATAGTTTCAATTCTAACCAACTATGGCTTGGATTATACTAATTTTATCTTGTTCGTCTGTTTTTTTTTCCCTACATCAACCCTGAAAACGGTGGCATCTACCAGAAACCATCCACTTACCTAATTCATCTATTCTTGTGCACATATCTGGAAGCACCAGAGTTTTTTAGGACATACTCCATTGGGGTGCGGACTCTATCACCTAAAGCACAGTACTTACACACAACACCTTGTGCTATTAGTTACAGAGTCCGCTCTTTTCTCAAGCTCACATTAGGCTGTACTTTTTCATTCACTCCCTTCAGCGAGGCTGCTTCCTACATCATAATACTTCTGGGTTGGTTTGTCTAGTTCTGCATTTTACCCGTGACACCCAGACTTCCTCTTTGTCTCCTGCCAGCCTCCAGTCTCTAGAAACACTAACTTGTTTACTGTCTCTATAGTTTTGTCCATTCTAAAATGTAATCTAAATAGAATTAGGTTGAGCTTATTCACTTAACAATATACATCTAAGATAATTCATATCTCGTCTAGCTTGATGGATCATTTATTTTTATTAAGTCATCTTGTTTTCGTGCACATGAGCCCCTTTTTGTTTATCCGTTCTCCTGCTGAAGAATATGTTGGCGCCCTCAAGTTTTGGCAGTTATGAATACAGATGGTGCAAATATGTCTGGGCAGTTTTAGTTGTGGACAAAGTTTTATGATTAGTCAGGTGATGACCTAAGAGTGAAGTTACTAGATCATGTGGTGCAACCAGGTTTGATTTGGATGAAACTGTCTGACATTTTCTCATAGTGGCTGTGAAGTTTTCATTCTTACCAAAAAAATCAAAGTTTCTTTTGCTCTTCATTCTCATCAGCAAGAAATTTTGTTATAAAAATGTTAGCTAATGCCATAGGTGTATAATGGCCTCTCATTGTTGATAGTCACCATTTTCTCAATTTAATATTTGTGCTAATCACTTAGTCAGGCCATTAGCTGCAAATTCTTAATGGATGTTGACCCTTACTCTTCTCATCTCTCTTTCCAAGCGGGAACAATGAAGTTCTCCTCGTAGGTTTTGCTACCAGAAGGACTTTTCTTCCTTATCATACTTCAGGGTTATTTTGATCAATACATTTCTACTTTCATGGATTGCTTGCTTATCATGAAGAATTTTTTATATATCAAGTCCCAACTAACTATGAGACTGCATCTAAGTGGTATGTGAAAGAACATAATTTAACAGGAGTCTATGTGTGGATATCTGGGTCATTTCTTCATGCAATTTATAATCACTACCAGATTAAACTTTCTGAATTTTGTACAGAACTTCCATTTGATGGAGGGGTGCTTTTTTGAATGTTCAGTTTATTGACTTCTTGGATTAGGTAACATGTAGCTCATGATAAAGAGGTCAGGGCATGTGCAACGTTGTTCCAGCCTTCATCAAAGCCCAGTAGCAGCCAGCGAGTGCTTCCAGGAAGGACAATGATACCTGTAGATGACGCACTTATTTTGCTCAAAATCCTAAGTATCTGTGTTAGGATTTGCTTCTAGGAATTTGCAAAAGCTTCAAGATACATCCTTAGTTAACAACATTTCAAGCACTGTTGAATGTTTCAGATCATGTAGCCAACTGGAAAAAGCAGTTTACAAGACAGCATAGTCCTACAACGGATACTTGTATTTTCATGATGGCTTCCCAAAAGCAGTATTTAAAAAAGAAATCTTATGGTTTAGAATAGCGCCCAAAATGAAGTGCATGTTGCCTCCAAAAATTCCAACAAACACATTTTCATCTTTTTCTTCCATTTCATAGTATATCTAGTCTTAGTAGTAAAATAGTTAAGACTCCACAACTTGTCCTTTAGCCAGGATTTGTGTGCATGTGTGTTTGTGTGTACATGTGTTCTCTCTCTGTAGTCCAAGCTGCCCTTGAATTCGTTATATAGTCCAAGGTGGCTTTGAACTCATAGAAATCCCCCTTCATAAACTCTGGAGTGCTGGCACTGTAGGTATGCACCACCATGTGCTTTCCAAATAGGTGTGCTAGCCACTGTGCTATTCCTCTAGTCCCCGGAAGGCATATCTTGACATGGCCAAGATTACTCGGTCTTAGAAATCTCATTGAACTTTTAGGTCCTTGAGATTTTTTTGAATTGTATCTCCTGTCTCCATCATGAAGTTTTGAAATGGCCTTAGGAATTACTGTTTCTTCCTGATTATTTTAAATTCCCATAACATTACTGAGATAATGGACAGGTGTGATATACTCTGAATGATAAAGGGTAACCGAATGCCACAGAGTAGATCATAAATTAAGGCTGGAGAGTTGTTATACTACTGGAGTAAGACAGGGAAAATGTTTTCCTAGGATTATCAATTGCAAGAAAATAACGGATTTGCTTTATCAACAAGTAAAGGGAAAAGTGGAAAGCATTCACTAGATTCCTTACTGCATACCAGAGGCCAAGGATGTGTTCATTTATTTAAGCCATAAAGTCACATCTGATATAGGTGTTGAAACTGGAGTTGTTATCTGAATATGCTTTTCTGTGACATTTCTTCAAGACACATCGGTTCCCATGAAGGACAGATAGCCATCACTGGGTTCATTTCTTGTCCTCTGCTTAAAAATATGCATCTGAAATTGTCCCTACTTTGCTGTTATAAGACTGGATCAAATTGCATATCATTCATTTTTCCCTCACAGCTCCATGTTCCTTTGCCATTTGTAACTCTTCGCCTCTTTTCTCTCTCTCCTGATATATATCAATGATATTATTTTATGTTATAAAGAATTATAGTACTTACATTCTATTTCTGAAATAGAATTAACTTCTCCCAGTTCTATTTTGATAAGTTTCAAATATTATCGTAGTGAATTTCGCTTATTCTTTAAATTTTCTCATATAATCTGCAAATGAACTTGTTGTCATCCATATACTATGACTGGATCCAAGGATGAGGAGTTATACTTCAATGATGGTAAATTTTCACTGCTGAAAAAATCATTCTGTATATGAAGACCTGTTTTTAAGATCTTGTATTTTTTTTTTCCTTTCTCAAGGTAATACCACAATTTTTGGTCTTATGTCATCTTATTCTTATGTAGGTTTTCATTTTGTGGGAAATATCAAAATTCAATAATTTTTGCAACTGAATGATTTTTTTCTCAAACATCAAGGTTTCTAAAACATTTTTGCACATAAAAATGCACACCCTACTTTGTTTTCAATTTTCAATAGAGTACAATATGTTGAATTCTGGACAAAAACTCCGTACACCAGGTACATGAGAGAATTCAGTGTAAGTAGAAGTGGCTTCTTTCAGGTTCTATTTCATGTTTCTTGCATTACTTCTGATTTTACACTCACTTCCATTTCATTTTTTTCATGTTATGAATTATCAATTGTTGATGCTCTTCCTATGTTCATCCTCATGTCTCTAAAATTTTATTATATCGAAATGCTTTATTGCATATTCTGGAGTTTTACCAAGTGGTATCTCAGGTCGTCAAATTGTTCTTTCTTCATTTTATGTTATTTAGTGAAATGATTGAATTTTCTATTTTGACAAGAGTAGCTTTAGTTCTCAAGAGGTTTAATGTTTATCCTTCATTTTTTTATAACTCATGACTTTTACAGCCTGCTAAGTCTCTGTGAGGTGATTTATTAGGGTTCTTTGAAAAATAAAATAATTAGAAAAAATTATATATGTATACATGGAATTTATTAGGATGGTCCAAAATGGCCACCTGCATAGTCTGGATGGCCATTGTAGGACTCCACTGAGGGCCAATGTCCCAAGCCAAGACCTGGAGACTGGACTGAATCTGGGCTGGAGGTGGCCTGAGGAGACAGGGTGAGTTGATGCTGGGAATCAATGTCTAGAGATAATGGTGAAGGCCACAGCTTTTGCAGAAGAACAAGCCATATTAATCTTTCTCCTTCCTTTTTATTTAGTTCAAACTGATAGCCTATTGGTTGGACTAACCACAGTAGGGTGGTTCTTCATCCTTCATTTGCTGGCTGATAAGTCGTTCATTGACATCTAAAATTTTGTCCTATAGATTAGCACTTCTCTGAGCCTTCTCCCGTCCCTTCAAGATGACATGATGCTATATGTATGGTTTCAGTCACTAATTAAAATCATTTAATTTTTTTTTAGTTTATAAGTGTCAGTTTTTCCCCAATATTATTCTTATATATGTGGATTTTAAAAGTTTTTGTCCCAACATAATTTTTTTTTGAAAGTGTAAGGTCATCATGGTTTTATTAATTCTTAGTAAATGAAAAACAGGTTATGTTCTGTTCTGCTGTTCCATAGATCTGCCTTCAAAATATATTATACTTTCAAACAAAAGATATTAGAGTTATATTAGATATTAGAGTGGTAGACAGGAAAAAACACATTAACAAGGTTTAAGATAAAACAATGGAGAAAAAAGAAATCTTGGAACAATCTCACTGAATCTTATTAACTATCAAAATATTCCACTGACTTTTGAAGAATATAGAGTATCTATATTTGAAAGAGCTGTATTTCTTCAAATATAACACGACATGCATAAGTATTGATGACACACTCAAATTCCATGCTTTCATCTAAGTTTTTCTTCCTAAAAGAGTATTTTTTCTTGCTTAGATTGCCATATTTATAATTTATGCTAGTGAGACAATTTTTCAATGCTCTTTCATATATTTGATATTCAACTGAAAGGAATAAGGTAAGACTCATTCACCCTACTGACTGTAATTCTTCCGCCCGTTTTCTTAGCAACTGTCCCACTAATATACTGGTAGATTTCGGAATTACTAAAGCAAAATTTGTCCTTTATAAGGATCCCCTTGTGTTTTGGCATTGCCTTTTTCTGTTCTGTTTGCCTAACAATTTTCCATCCCTGCAATCAATTTTAATGTCTTTTTCCAATCTGGTTCTTGTTTCTCAGTTCTATTTATGTTTTTATGTTTATAATACCTATTTTGCTTTTGCAGCTCCACCGGGGATGGTAGAAAAGGGAATATGGATGAATAGATTTTTGTTTGAAATGGAGAGGATTTTCTTTTTAAATTTGTGCCAAAATAATGTCTAAATTTAAACTGCTTAGCTGACATTACGTGTAAGAAAACAAAACTATCACACATTAGGATGTTTATCATCTTTCATATTTACTCATGAACCAATCACCTTACACTAAGATGAAGTCTGTGATTTATGAGAGATGTGTCATTGGACGATGCGACAATAGTGAGAACTTGTATAATAACGAAGATTTAGTAATCTTGTCAATGAATTACAGAGAAGCGAGTCGAGTGTGTAGTTGAATTCTAGGGTTTGATGGATACGACTTCATAGGTCGGAGTTAGGTCTGACAGTCTGTCGTGGGTGGTGACGCCGGTGTCTCAGTTCCTTGGCCTGTGCGAAGGGGCTGTCCTGGAGCTACCCAAGCCTCTGGCTCAGCAGGAACCTCTGTGGTCTGTGGAGGCTTTGAGACACTTATGAAACAAGCAGACCCCAGCTGACCGCGGAGCCTTGGTGGAGACAAGGTGCTGGAGCCGGGGACACCAGAGTCCTGCAAACTGGGCTGGCTACGGTGAGCTCGGCTTCTTCTAAATTGTGATGCCACGAACCAGTTGTGTTTCAGTGCATTTCCTCTCAAGTGGAAATGAAATAGTTGAGAAGCAGTGGGACAGGTTCTGAAAGAGTGAGTGAGTGAATTATGAGAAAGCGAGCTGTCACAGGCAGGTTCTGAAGACAGGGGCAGTGAGGAAAACAACAGCAGAGCCTTGCTTGCCCTTTGTTGTGACAAGATATCTCCTTAAAGTCTATTGCTGAGGCTCTTTGGAAGGTAGTACATTACTTTTGATTACTATTTAACACATTAACACTTAGTTACTTTATAAAGCATACATGTGCCACGTCTGTAGGTTAGAGGTCAGGGCGCGCTTACTTGGGTTCTTGGTTACTAGGACTTACAAGGCTACAGTCAAGCTATGAGTCATTGTGGAACCCGGAAGAATCTAGTACAAAATCTCCAGGTTGCTGGCAGATTTTTGTTTTCTTGCAAGATCTGCCACAAGCCCACGTTCCTGAGGAATAACTCTCGCCGTAGCAATCTCACATTAGAGCATCTTCCTCCTGCATGTGGATGAGAGGCAGCACCCCTCCAAGGTATGGTCTCAAGGAACAATATATCATGTTGATGATGTCTCATCACTTTTGAGATGTTGCATCCTTGTGTCGTAAATCGTAGGATCTACTCATACTCAAATGGATGAGACTCAACAAGAGTGTGATTCTCTGGGGACCATCTGAGGGTGTGTCTTCCTCCACTGATAGGAATAAAAGTCATTCTAATGAGCAAATGCTCAATCCTCACATCAAGATGTCTGCTTTACCTGGTGTAAGGTATAGTTAGATAGGAGCTACCATTACCTAGTAACTAATGGCTAAGGACTCAAAGTGAATCTGTCTATGAGATTAGTCAAGGAATTTTGGCTCAGCCACATACATGGCCCAGGAATATGAAGCATGTGAAAGCTCACTTGAAAACCTATTGCACGTGAGATCGAAAACAATCAGATTTGTTCCACAGTCACGAGTGAGCATCGTTCCTCATTCAGGTGTTCACAATGGGTTTATGAAAAAAGTGAGTGGAGTTCTTGTAACAGTGTACAGTGTTGACATTAGCACATGCATCATGTACCCTCAAAGCTCATCCGACTACTGCTAGTACTGAGTGCCAACACACCAGAGGAAGTCACTGTTATGTAAGAGTGTGATACCCCCCCCCCACTGCTTTCTAACTCACAGCTTCACCACGTGCATCCTTGGAGGCAGCATGGTTCTCCTGAGCCAGAATAGACATTCCTTACAGTTCTGCCTTCTCCATTCACCATGATCACTTTTATTAGAAAATTAATACAAATAGTGTGTTTTAAAGGAAGTCTACACCAAGCATATTTCCTATTGGCAAGGTCACATGCTTTGTAATCCACTCTGCTTTGAGTGGAGTGTCCATCCCAGTTCTTGGTCCATTAGTAGGAGATCAATAGATATTTCGTGAAAGAATAGCTGCATAAAATGCATTAAGGTCTCCTAGAATAGAATAGGTGGAAAGAAAAGACTACAAAGTTAGGAATTCATAAAACAGATCTCAAAATAAGACTAACACAAAAATCAATTGTTAAAACGTATCACATTTGATATAAGTGGTCCACAAGTTTAACGTTTAGCCTTTTAGAAGCCAATATAAACAAAGAAATGGCTCGTAAGCAGAGTTCCTTCATCATTCCTGACTTGGAAATACCTGATTTTATGGTATCCCTTGGTGTAAGCCTCGATATCTTTCAATCCTAGGACAAAATGGTGTTTCTTTTGAAGATCCTCATAAATTTGACAATTCTTATTAAAAGTAAATACCTGTTTCCAGGCATCTCTCAATACTTTTGTGTCATTAATCAAGTGAGAATTTTGAAATACGTTTTAAAAACTTTTATCTCATTTATGAAGAATTTCTCTAATAAATGATAGCTCAATATGAAAATAATATGTATACACATGTAAATACATGAATACATAAATAGTTAAAGCAAGTGTATTAATATTCTTCAGTTATTTCCTCTGACACTCAGGTGAATATCTTTAAATTGCCTCTTATATTCGAAGCAATCATCTGTAATTACTACTGTATAAATGAGGTACTGAAAACTAGTGGTGTTCCGTGATCATGAGACACTTTTTTATCAAGTTCTTGGAGTTTAGTGAGTTCTAAATTGAGAAAAAATAATACTAGTAATATTTATTTATTGAAAAATATTACGAATTTTTTGACTTATAAACACCAATTCTATACATCTGAGTGCTTTTTCTATTCACAAAGGAAAAAATGATTTTCATGCTTCAAATGAGTAAAGACAAAATGTTTACAAAATGCCAACGTTAGGATTAATCTAGGTCTTTTCACTCTAATTCTATGCTCAGAACATAGAAAACTTTCTGACTTTTTTCCTGTGTGATAACGAACTTGGTTTTGAGTAATAGCTTCATACTGAAATTAAGATTGTTTCTATATATCTGGCAGAATTTTCTTCAGTAAATGATTTTCAGTATTCTAATTTATTCACAAAGAATAACTGAGCCCTTCAAATCCTATGTTTACATTTTTACAATAATCTCAGAACAAAACCTAAAATGGTTCACAAGTAATAAAATAAGCATGCAGAATAACACGCTGCTGGCTGATCATTTTTAAATTAATTTTTTGAATAGCACTACAGTTAAAGCACTTGTCTAGCAAGCACAGAGCCCTGAATTTGATTCTCCAGCACCACAGAAGCCTGGTGTAGTGGTGCACTCCTGTAATCCTAGCACTCAGGTGGCTGAGGCGGGAGGGTTGCCGTGAGTCCAAGGCCAGCCTGGGCTCCATAGTGAGTTCAGGACCAGCCTGAGCTACGGAGAGAGACGTTGTCTCAAAATTCGTTTTCAAGCAATAAAAATGGTTGTACAATGACAAGTGTCTTCTTAATTTTCAATCCGTAACCCAATTCTGAGCCTTCAGAAAATTTTGCTCAGCCTTATCAAAAATCACAAGTGTGTGCACACACACGTGCCTTGGATACTGGTACTTTGTTTATATTCTAATTACCATTGTGTTGGGGCACAGGATTATCTATATCTATTTAACATTATGCTAGGTGCTTAGGTGTCTAGGGTGCTTCTCTTTTGTTTTCTCTTTATTTCTCTCCTCTTGTTATTTTCGTGTGGCACTGTAACACTCACCCAGGTGTCCTCACTCGCCCTTGGCAGGTGCTCTATACCTTCAGGTGGTTTCTTCATCACTTGCATCACAACGTAGCGCAAAGCACTTCGCGTTTGGGCCATGAAGATGTGTGATAGAAGTTGTGTTAGCCATTGGATCCTTTCCTCAGTGAGATGACACAGGAATTGGCTCAACCCTTTCAAGGTTTGTGAAAAATTTGGAACAGGAAAGCTTAATCTGTGGAAAATCATATATTGTTATTTGAAATTTTTATTAGCGGTATAATTATATGTATTTCCTCAGCTATATAGACTATTTATTACTTTGGGAGTGAATACCATTCTCATAAAACAGATTAAAGTGTTTTGCATATTGATGAAGAACTGTATATGCTTAAAATATGTATTTATTCACTTGCCAATATTTTTCAAATTTATAGTTTTTTCTGAGTTCTAGGAAGGATTTTCATTTTTCATCACATAAATGGATATGTTTCATTTCTTATCTAGGCATTGTATGTTTTTATTGCTCCTGTAAATTGGAACTTCATGTTCTAATATCTTGTACCTCTTTGGTTTTGACTTCAAGCAGAGAAAGTTATTGACTGTGTATATATTAATGTTATATACAGACCATTCACAAAGAGGTCCAAATAATCTTAAAATATTTTCTCTGACATTTGGAAATTAAGTCCTAATTTTAACTTATGCATTAAATAAGACTTGATTTTATTTCCAGATTATGTATGAACACTTTTGTGTAGTAGTAGCTTAAACTTCAGAGATAAGTCTAGGTCAAAAGTTTCAAGGACAATGTACTAGAAGTAATGTATTTTTATTTAGATTATTCTAAATATATGAATTTCTGAGTACACATAAATAACAACAACCTATATGTACCTTGTTACCAATGGTAACTTCAACAGAACGAGGCCATAGCCGCATGTGGGCACACTCCTAAAGGAGAGAGTGGATGCAACTCTTGCCCAACAGGACAAGTGGAGATTTTTAGCCAAAGAACAGGGTGGGGTCTTTGGGTGGCAAGTTAAGAGGGAACATTACAAATGTGGAGTTTCTGGAGAAACTGATTTGATAAGATTACTCGGGATGGCAGATAGGCGTCAAGGGCGACAAGATGCTGAAGGCGGAGGATCTTCACTAAACCAATTTAAAAGGCTTTCTGTTCAAACTGGATTCTACCAGAATGGAGACAGATGGAGAGAGAACCCAGGTGGGGACAGTCTGGATGATGACTCAGAAGAGTTTGAAGTTTTGTTTGAAGTGTCAGTTTTGCTTCTTTTTTTCTGACCGTTTTCATTCCTCCCCTGTCTTTCTCTCAGTCTTACACACACACACACACACACACACACACACACACACACACACACACTCAGTCAATCCTAGGAGTTCCTAGATTTAGGAAGGCAGAAAGAGAGCAGATGAGACCCAAGAAGTGCTACAGGCCTGTTTGACCTCCATCCCATCACTGCCCCTACCATACCATTGATAAAGAAGCTCTAGAGAGGTCCTCAGAGGGTATAAGAAATGCCTCGGGGTTTTATGAGGTGACTCCCAGAAGCACACACACGTGTGTTTGTGTGTGTGTAAAGGTATTTAGGTTTTATTTGCTATTGGTCTCTGTCACAGCTAACCTTACTCTGTTCGTGAAGTGGAAAACTCGCGACAGATAAGCAAATAAACAAGTATGACTGTGCTCAGTAATACTTCACTCATGGATTCTGACATTTCAATTTCATGATTTCACATGCTTGACATGTCATTTTTTCTTTGTGTTTTAAGTACGATTGGAATGCAAAAATAAAAATGCATTGATAGTAGGTTACACAAAAACAGAGTACTGTGAATTTAGCCCCAACCTCTGCTGTACACAATCATCTAAAGGAGATGTACGTGCGGAAAAAAAAAACCCACTGGTGCCAAACAGTAGTACGTGAGTGCTCAGCCTCCAAGGGACCTGTCCCAGAATGCTTGAACCTGTAGGGGCAAAGGTTAACTGTCGCATGTGGTAAATTCTCTACTAGAAAAAAGAAACATCCAATTTATTTCTCAGTGGGGAACAAGGTGGATAATGGACAAGACCAATGACCTCTCAAACTGGAGTGCCAAGGACGGGCACATTTGCTGGGAAAACCCGCTGACTGCAGGCCACCATACCACAGCGGCAGATCTTTGCTGTGACTTTCCAACAGGTCACAGTAACATGTTATTTCCTCTGCTTGGTTTTCTACTGGACAGTTTCCATGGTAGTTATTTTATTTCTATCCGTTATGTGATATTGGGTATTCTTGAAGTAGTTACATTTATTTTTGTGGCAGAGTTTAGTTCATAAGGAGCCAGTTTTCTAACTAAAAGTGAAATCCAGACACACTATTATTTATTAATCTCAGATATGGGCTTGAATGAAGAAATTATGTCATATAACCGTGTTACTTTGCAAGGGATCAAAGATACGACGATACATTGTGGGTGAACCCCAGAGATCCCAGAGCACTATGCAACAGTCTACTCAGATTCTTCTATGTGTGTTTGCCATTTTTTTCTTTTGGATTTTCTCCCTTCTTTCTCTAAGCACAGCCAAACTCAAGTATGGCTAGACGATTCATCATTTCTCTGAATTCAGATAATGACGGTCTCTCAGGCGCCTCTGGTGCTCCACTTGCTGCATTGTAGAGACTGGCTCTCCAGCCTGTTACCTAAAAATAGTTGATGATACATCGTGGATTTAGACATAGAAGAGTTTCCTTTCTATAGACTTTAACAAAAAAAGAAGATGGTTGGTGTTCAAAATAATGAGAAGACATTGAACAAGGAATGACACATTGAAAGGGAAGAAGAGCCTCGTGCTAAACCAGTTGCGACTACATGGAAGAATGAAATTAGGGCCTGTAAAATACATACTATTTTTAATTTTTAAACAGATCTCTTACCTAATATCTTTTAATAACCAGAATTCATGCACATTGTTTACTTCCATGTTTCCTTTTTTCCTTGTTTTTATCTATGTTATCTACAGATAAATAAGTTTCATCTGACTATCTTAGGTACACTATGTAACAGCGCTCTACAGTAAGAATAGAGTGATACGCTGTTAATATACAAGGTTTTAGAGTAAAAGATTTTTTAACCTCATTTCTGTCCAAACTGTTTGAAGGTTAGATGAGAACAAATTCAATGTTAAAAGTCATGTTTGACAACAGAATGAAATATTGAAGAAGTGAAGTCTTAGATGTCAGGGCTTGTCACTTGGCTCCGGCCCAACACGACATCTACAATGCCTGCCTCTATGTTTAGAAAGATTAATGATGAGGAAATGCTTTCTTCATACTTTATTCATTTGTGATTTAGCCACTTATCATCCAATGGCAAGCTTACATGTAAGATTCAAGGAAAAAACTAGAGATAATAGAGAGAATTCCACATCAGAAGGAATTCGTGTTAGTGACTAACTGGCCAGGTCAAATGCTAAAGCACTGTGTCCTGTTGTAGAAAGAGAACATTTAGCACCATGGAATTATTATCTGAAGGAGGAATTTAGAGATTACTATGAAATGCAGTGCTTTATTTTTTATTTTAAATTGACATTGTGAAGCTATTAGGGAAATGGGTACAGACATCAGGTTATGTATTTGGAGAATACAGAAGCCAAAGCCTCTATTAAATTTGCTTTCAGCAGCTGAATTTAGGCCTTTAATAGAGAGGGAGTTGTCAGTCTTCACATGGAATCTGAACAAAGCTCTGCTACCTGAAGCTTTGCCGTGGTGGGCAGAGGTTCTTGTTCATCCTCAAGGGCAACCTTAAATGTGAGCCTTGTGTTGCATCAAAGCTTTCTGGGTGGTTCAGAATTAGCCAGAAGAAATATCAGTACATCTAGCTCACTTTTTCTCTGCTCACTTATTTATAGGGAACATGCAAGAAGATAACCTGTGGGCCGCGAAGGCCTGACAACAAAAACCGTGGTAATGAGCGTCAGACCGGCTGCTCACAGGACACCTTCGTGGCTACAAGAGCTGGCTGAGCCCAGCTTCTTACCCATAAACCCATAGTTTTCCCTGATGATGGACTACTTGGTGTATGTTCATCCTAGAAAGCCAGATTATATCAAGTTCATGCTCAGTATCCCAGATAGCATGATCTCCTCATATTCCCTATGCCCCCACCAGAACACAATGATAAGGAGGGAGGAGCTCCTTCAGAAATTTGATATTTATCTGCACAGAGAATCATAGCTGTGACTCAGAGTTTCAAAGACCTGCTGTGTGAGCCACATTCTAGACTCAACTTGCGCACTGTGCAGCTGGCTTGGCAGCTGCTGGCACGAGCATCCGTGCACCCACGTGTGCTCTGGCCAAGAAGCCAGGCAGCCGTACTTCCTTGCACCTGCTTTGGTCCTGCACAACTGGAGTTTGTATATTACCCTATTAGCGAATCAGGGAGGATTATTTCAAAATTATATATTTCACCTGAAGTATCCATCGTTGTGCTAGATTACAATGGAAAATCAGACTTTCTGTAAGTCTAGGGCAAAATATTTCAGGTCTACTGGTTTGTTTTCCTTCATTAAACCCTGAATCTCTAGATGTCATGGGTAATTGGCCTGGAGAGAAAGTCACCTGGTAAACCAACGGACAAAGACTCAGTGTGATTTTTTTTTCCTGGTAAAAAGCTGTATTTGGTAGAGAGCTTAGTTGAATTCATTTAACTACTTTTGTTATAATCAATTATTTTTATCAAAAAAGATATCAATTTTGCAGAGAAATCACAGACATAAAGAGACATTAGTTTCATCTATATTGCCATGAATGACAGAATTTCATCATTATATATACATACACATTACATATACATATATACATTATATGTACATAGATATACATTATGTATATATACATATGTACATATATATGCATTATATATACACGTGTGTGTGTGTGTGTGTGTGTGTGTATGCATATATCAAACAAATAGCAAAAAATACATTGCAATTTTTAGGCACTTTACACCAAAATTTAAAATCTGGATTGAGTCCAGAATATCGTGTTCCTGAAAAATAGTACAAAATTATTTATTATTATTTAAATTCATTATTTAAATTATTTCCATGACATTTTGTGCACTTTAAGTCCTAAGTGAATTCACTATTAGAAATCATTCAAAAGATGAATTATTTTCTTTGATTAAATAATTAAATGTTAAATCTCTTTAAAAGTTACCACAAAATTGCATATATCATTAAATATCTTGGGTTGTTTGATAAAACATTTTAGAAAACTCAAAGTAACTTCTCACTTATTCAAGAAAAGTTTTCCAACCTATACTCTCAAAGAATATTTATATGCTCTTCTTGGAAATTTTGATAGCACATTAATTAATATACAAGATAAACAGTCAGTGGCCAAGGAGGTTAATGAACTTTAAAGACGATTTTACTGAACACATGAGGGAAGAGAGGAAAGAGAATAATTAGATTCAGGAATTGAATTGCTGCATAATCAAGTACAGGGCCGGTGATTCTTTTTGAATATGTGTGGAGTTAGTCACATCCGAGAAATAACAACAGTACTTAACGTTTGCTGCAATTTCATGCTGCATATTCAAATCTGCCGTCGGGCACCTAGACTGTGGTTTCTTGTGGGTGTAGAATTGATGAGAAAACTCTTCTCCTTTTTAACTCAGTGTAAGATCATTTTCTTGTCTTCGCCTGTTCGCCCACTGTGCAGAAGTCAGGCCTGCTGTGATCGCGATTCCAGCATTAAAAGCCATCGCACCACATTTTATTAATGTTCCCCCAAGATATTCAGCGATTTCTACACTCCTCAGAAATTGTAAAAATAAGCTACCTAAACTAGCACACTTCTCGGGGGAAAAGCTATCGAGTCATTTATTAGCTCCGTAAGTCTAAAAAAAGAATAAAGTACCTTGCTACTCACAGTCTATAAATTCTTAGATAAAGGTTGAAACTAATATTAACTGTGAGAAAGATAGCCATTGAAAAATTCTCTTCTCTCCTAGGTTGCGGTGTTATGAGGCATTTTCATTTCACTAAGATATGGTTAATCTGTGATATTTTATTGTTATCACCTGTCCATGATACACATACAGCATTAATGTAGTTTCTGAAAATAAAATGCTGAGGATTAGACCCTGCCAAAAATATTTAGAAAATTTCTTTATTAGTTCTACTGATGCTTTGTTAGGGTATACCTTTAAAACAACACACGTCTTTGCATGTCTGTCGCATATGTCTGTATAATGTAGCCACACATTTCTGTTTCAGCTGTGCACACACACATTATCTCTCTATCACTATTGCCAACCTAGCTAGGCTGTCCCTTTCTTTCTGGTCTTGCAGCCATATGCTGCAATTAACTCATCAGATTATTATCTCTAAATCACACCCAGCCTGATTTTAAAGTGCCCTTTGTCACTGGCATCTTTCGTTGTAGGTCAAATTGCACTTGCTTCCAATTCCTCAGTTTCCCAGAGAATTTTTTTCTTTCAAGCATGAAGAAATGTTGAAAGAGTCTATCACCAATATTACATTGCCAACTGGTCATATGCCCTCCTTTCTTACGTCTCTCAGTACTCTCAAAGTGCCAAGCCTGTATGGGCACACACACACACACACACACACACACACACTACACACACTCCCACAGTAGCATGGTGTAGAGTGTTTAAGCACTATGTGGAAGTCTGGCTACTTCCAAATGTTAAAAATCAGTGTCACATAGGGAAGAACAAGGACACAGACCATCCTTTTACAAAGTTAAACCAGAGCAATCGTGACACCTAGGGTTGTAAAATACAGGAATTTCATCTTCACGTGTATTTTGCCAGTTAGTGTGAATTTGTGATGCATAACAATTATATTCCTCTTGGGAGTTGGTGCGTATTCAAAATACGTCTTAAAATCGTTTTGGCTTTCTTTCCCCCTTTCCATCCTTCGTCTCCTGCTTTCCACAGACCCATTTCCCTCCTCCGCAATGTTTAATCATTTCTATATTCATTAAATAGTATTATTCTTTAAAAAATATTTTCCACTTTTTTCTATTTAATCAATTTTTTGTGCAGTATTGTGGATTCTTGGAGTTTTAATTATTTAACTTATAGCAATCAATAGAAGTACATTTATCTATCTTAAAAATTGAGAAAGTTATTAGTATTGAGACCACAAGTCACAAAAACACATTATTACTTTTCTTTATGCAGACAAGAATCCAATCTATTGATATATTAAATTTTAGCAATTTGTTATGTCTCACTAATCTCTTTAATCTACAAGAGGTCGTAGTTCAAGATATTGACTTTTAAAGATTAAAAAGAATTCATTGTCTTGAAAGCCATTTTTTACTCTGTCTGTGAACTCCATTGCGTGGTTGAAATCTACAGTGCTTCCTCTCCAAGCCTAATGTGTTCAGAGGTGAGGCGTTGGCAAGGTAATCAGGTTATGGGCCATATACTCACTAGGATTGATCAAACGATGAGTTCAAAGGGAGTTAGAGACCGGGGCCTCTGGTGGAGAGGTCGCTGAGGTCTGACCTACAAGCATGTGTTCTTGGCCCCAGTTCGCTGCCCGTCTCTGCTGCCCTGCCATCGGCCTACAATCTCACGGCTTTTCACGGTGCTGTTTCTGCTTCGCGGTCACTTTCCAGTGAACTGACACTGCTAACACTGAGCCAAAAGATATTTTTCCTTATTTAATTTAAAAGTGTCAGGCACGTTTTCCTGAGCAAGGGGAAAGAGACTAATACAGGAAATCGGTGTCAAGAATGGGGTTATTACTGTGACTGTTCCTGATCACGTGGCTCACAAGTCTTTTGAACTGATTGGTGGAAGAGATTGGAAGGTTTTGGCGAGGTGGGCTAGATGAAGGGTCCCCCAAACGCTGCGAACAGACTTTGCTGGGCAGTGGTGGTTAGAGCTCAGGAGAGCTGAGTACTGACTCAAATGCAACCACACAGGCCAGGTTCTTAAGCTTTCAAATGGAAATAAAAAATCTAGCTAAATTTGTGCTAGAATTCACTTGTGTTACATTCTGCCAAAATTCCACCTATATTCTGCTTTTGTCATTAGACTAGGCAAGGGGCCCAACTTAAAGTTGGTGGATGAGTTAATCTGGGAGAGCAAATTTCTCAGTAGTCCACTGTTAAGACTGTGGTGTGGGTGCTATTGGCTGCTGTAGCCAAATTTGTAGTCAAAATCAGGAGAAAAAAAATCTAAAATGAAAGATGTGAAAATTTTTCAGTTTGGCCTGAGAAAAGGGGCTTAAGTTGGTGCCAAGGAAAGAGTGGTTGCTGAAGTGAGTAGAGTCTTTAAAAGAAAAGACTCAGGGCTAGGGCCACTGAGTTCTTTGGAGCCCACATCTCACCGCAGCTAGGTAGGCATGGAGCTACAGCATGCAATATTTGCCATGCTGGGTTTTGGTCTTGCTTCAGTCTTCATCTTTTCTATTTCTTCTTCTCAAAACAGGAATATTTACCTCATGCTGTTGCAAGTTGGAAATGGTTTCTTTTGGATTATCACAGGGACTCACAGCTAAGAGTTTGCTTTCAGGTTCAGGGGAGACTTTGGAGTGGAACTTTCAAGCAACACTGAAGTTGTTAAGGCTTCGGTCAATATCATAGCCTTATTATAGATATAATTATGCCATAATTATATGGTACAACTATATGTATCTATAATAAATATTAACAGAAATTTGTCCATTCATTGCATGTAATTTTATTCAGTTTATCAGTTTATTTCAGCTTATTTCAGTTTTAAGATTAATTTATGTGGTGTTTTTGCCACATTATATTTCATTCTTGTGTTCTGCATAATGAGTCCATCACAATTCACTTATCCATACTCTGGTCAATTGAATTTTGAATTTTGATTTCCTGCCATTTTTTTCTACTTTACTTTTAACATAGAAATTTCCATGATAGCACCAGCATTCCTCTGTATAAAATTGCTGATTCAGAGAGCATGAAAATCTTCAACATTATTAAATGATGAAATTTAAAAAACCATTTGTATTCATTGTTATCTATGATTATTTACATTTTCTACATTCTCAAGAATAAATGACAGTGCTTACTTTGTTAGAAGTCTAGCATTTAAAAACATATTTTATTAAGAATTTAATATGCATTTCCTGATCAGTAGAGAACTGAACATTTTATAATCTTATGTGCTATTTAGTATAAGACAATGTACATGCAGAAACATTGGGGTTTATCAGTTTTGATTTTTGTATACAATAAAAAATTTTAGAAGAAATGTGTTAGGTTTCCAATTATCATAACTTATTTTACTTTTCATCGTAGATGTATTGTGTGACATGTATCTAGAAACTGTGCTACGTAGTGTATACACATTTCATTAGAAAGTACACATCTCTATTTGGTGGATTGGATCATCAATCCAATTGATCACATCCAGCAGTGCTTTCCAAGTTAATGGCTTTTTTAATTCTATGAGCATAGCTTTGCCTGCTTTCTTTTCGTCAGATTTGTTGGCATATTTTACCATCAGCCTGCTTTCAACCATGTTTTGTCAGTAGGCTTGTAAGTCTTTTGAAACTGTCTGTAGCTAACTTTTCTGATGTGACACACTTAGAAGTTTGACTTACAGAGAAAGATAGACAAGTGCAGGCCCAGGTCTACGCGACTTGTGCATTTGGATAATATTTCCTGCTTACCCACCACAGAAGCAGTTGCCAAGAATATTTGTACATGATGAAACTTTGTAGAACCTGGAAGTCATGCAGTGCAACTGGGCACTCTTCTGAGGAACACCTGAGATGACCAGAATCTAACAGCTATTAACTGCTGAAGACACAAGGTATTAACATAACCTGTAAGAATTATTAGCGCAGATCAAAAGAGGAGACTGGAGAAGATATTTCTACATTAGATCATGTAGTGTGTATGAAAGAAGTGTAAGAGATTCAAAGAAAGAGCAATGCTAAAAACTGCAAACCTAAAATTTATTAGCCGCAAGCCAGAAAAATCTTATGATTTAAAGATCTGTATTATGCAAATGACTCCAGCTTTCAGCTGGTGAGCCAGGAGCTATATCGCTTGTGGGACTGGCCCACTCTGCCCAGGCGGGTGACTTCTGCGGTGAGTTCTGTCTTTCTCAGTTCTGAGCTCAGTGTGGTAAGTCTCCTGAGCCCCCGAAACAGCTGTTTTTCAGCTCACCACCTGTTGCTTGTTGTAGTAAAATTAAGTGTACGTGGGAATTAGTTGAGTTTGCACACAAACAAGTGCAACAGTTGATTGTGACAGTTTATGGAATACAACAAATTTTCTTAGACTAGGGGAGAACCGCCTACCTTGTCCTAATTATACAAAAAAAAATAGTAGAACAATCAATGAAGAGCAATGAAATCAAATCAACCCTTAATCAAATAAGCAATCAAGTAAAAAGGATTTAATATCTGTCAAGGAAGGGTTCCGAGCTCAGTCTGGCAGCTGGAAGAAAAGATGGGTAGTCACTTGGAAAATTGAAACACTTTATTCAGGAACTCCCTTTAGTGAGGTGTCAGCTTGTTCAACAGTAGGGGCACTTGGGTCCCCAAACTATATGCAACTGAGTCATTTTGAGCTGGATTGAATTCATGTCCAGCCTGACTGTCCTAAACTCCTCCATTTTGTTATCTGGTTTCTCTACAATGGCTCAGGTGAGCTACTGAGCTAAGCAAAACCTGGATAATGTGGTCTACCTCAAGGTTGTCCCTGAGAATATCACCCCCAGAGGGCCTGTGGCTCTCTGTCCTTTGCTCGGGTGGAGTCACAGTGGCCGGGTTGTGGCAGCTCTCCCTGGCACTGGAAGTGCTTTAATTTGCACACACTCATTGTGTATAAAGTTAGGAAAGAAAAAAAGGATTGGCGGAACCAATGTTTAGCAGCTTTTGTCCAGTTTATTCCATTAGATTAGATTAATTCACTGATCTGAGACACTTCGTTACTAAAAATTAAACTTTGTCCAAAGACATTTACCTTATGATCAGATAAAAAATAAGTGTGGTTTTACAAATGCAACTCACATTTGAAGTTTAAATTGTCTCAGGTGTGAAAACCCAATTTTTGGAGTTGGGAAAACTTCTATTAAATGGACTTATTTGTTTATAAGTATGTTAGTAAGTATTTTTTTCATCAGCCTTTAGCGAAGACACAAGGAATTTGAGGTAACTTGTGTTACATTTTCAGACAGCTGATCTCAGATTCATATAAACATGTCAATGAAAATTGTCTTTGAAATAAACTTGAGGTTGAAAAGTACAATTAATGTATAAAATAGTTTTATTTATAATTATGGAGATCGCAGGTGTACCAAAAATGATGTATCTTATTTTTTACTTTCAATTTGCTTTTTGAATCTCTTTAAAAACGTTTTAGTTGATTAACAAAATTAGAAAATAAAAAAACTGACTTGTAAATAGAAGACAATCCTCCAGTAATTTTTCAAGTTACATTTAATCTGTTAAATATAAAATAAATTAATACACTTATTCTCATCCAATAAATAAAATATTTCAAGTACTTAAATTTGGCTTCTCCTTCTAATTTTTTATATATGGTACCTGAATGTCTTAGCTGTTTGTGCTTCCTGTAAAATCCCGAGTATTTCAGAGACCAACATTAGGTATATAGGCTCTTAGAAAAAACATTGGCACCTTTTGTAAACCTAAAGAGTGACAATGTTTTTCAGAGTCACATTTGAAAGGTACACATCAGCCTGTGCTTATTGTGGTATTTGGTCTTGCTTTTTCCTAAGAGAACAAAGGTAAACAGAGGTGGCACGATTCTTAGATTTAATTTATGTTCAGAAATGAAAGGAATTTTCTCTGTGGATGGACAGGCAATTGCCTAAACTTTCACTTTCTAAAATTTCATTAGGTGTGAAATGATTCAGCATCTTCAAAGGGTAAAATTATCTCATTTTAGGAGTCATTAAAACATTATCAACAATATTCTATACGATGAATGAGGAGTGAGGAATATTGGTTTAGAAGAAGTTCCCGAGACATATGTGTATGATTAAAGACTACAGTGTTTAAATTTAAAATGTTCTTACAGTAAAAGACATACTTCATTTAATCTGCTACAAAGTATTTCTGCTTGCTTCAAACACACATCTCACAGTTCTTGCCACTTTCTGAAGCTGATTTTGGAAGTCTTCTTTAGTGCCTTTGCAAGATGTGATCAAAAATTTGGTAAATACTGCTGCCCAATGCCCCCCAAGCAAAAGGAAGACAGCCTTATAGAGTAAAAACAGGGTAGTGTGTCTTCGTCCGTGTTAGTCACTAGATCTGGCTCCAGAAACTTCTGGCTTTTCCTTAAAGTCAGAACAACCATGAAAGGTACACATTTTAAATTGATGGAGTAGGCAGCCGTGGCAGGACAGCTAAAGACATTAAAAGAAGACTTCTAGAATTTCTTCAGACAGTAGCAGGAATAATGTGTGTTCAGTAAATGATAGGTCGGACATTGAGGGGAACTAATAGCAGTGTGTTTTTAGCTGTAGTAATTTTTATAAAATTTTAACATTCACTGTGGTTTTTGGTTATATCTTGAAGAGTTTGGGCAGATGACTAGATGTACCCCCTTTTGCATTCATGTTTTACAGTTTACTTAAAGGAATTTTGCTCTATTATTCAAAGCATGAGATAATTCTGTATGTATGGTTACTGAGTGTATCAGTCAAGGAATCGGATAAAAATATCCAGGGGACTGAGTTATATTTTTTCACACAAGAAGGCATGTGACCATCTAACACTCAATGTTTTGGCTTGGGTCTAGAGTGTACCCCAAAGCCTTAGGTACCTATGGATTCAATGCAGTGTCACGAGATGGGGCCTGGATGGAAGGAACAGGTGCTTCGGGCTTGACCGGGAGGGAGGCACGCGGGCTCTCCCCTTACTCCACCACTCGGCTCTGTTTTGCCATGCCACGATGAACTCTCTGGCTTTGGCCTCCTTTCACCGGTGAACGGACTGTGACCTTCTGAAATTATGAGCTGATATAAATCCTTCCCCTGTAAAGCTGTGGATGCCAGGTATTCTTTCCAAGCAATGAGAAAGTATCTTAGCAATTCAATTTGAAGAAATTGCTGAATTAAGAAAAAAAATACTGAAGAATATCTCATCTCAAAAAGTGAATAAGAAAATGAGAAAGTAAGAAGAGAAACTAAAGCAAAAAAATATTCAATAGAAATCCATGATAGGCTTACTTAATTACCAATAACATGATTCACCCTGAGCCTAAAATATGATTATTGCTTCTGCTCCAGGCATTGATTCAGCGTTGCATGGACTCAAAAAAACTCCATGATTAATATATTGGAGAGCTAAGTTATTCTGAGAATTAGAAATAAATAAAGAGAAAGCGGGATTTGGAAGTTTTATTTCCTAGGTTTGTTTTTATTGAGTAATATATTCCCTAATCTGTCCATCTCTACAGAAAAGGAGAAGAATATTCAGATGGCATTTTTAGTGGCTCACTGTGGAGAACACGTGCTGTACACAAAGTAGTTGGGGTTTCTTATGTCTTAAGAAACAAGCCAAGGATAACTAATAAAGAAGTAAAAGACACAGAGCAGATTTATGAATGGAATTAGAAGGATTCAAGATATTTACTGTAGATAAAGGAGAGACAACCAGTAGATATAATGATGCAGATATCCTTAAGCTACTATGAAGGCAATTATATATGGCGATGTCTTTAAAAGCATCATTAACGTTTTTTGTTGGTAATTGAGTTCCTAGCGATTGTTTCTTTTGTGAAAAGAATGTAAATCCTCCAGTTCAGTAAATAAGTTTCATTCACCACATTTTCACCTCTTTACGTCGGTTGTGTTCTCAGATGTAGATAATAGACTTAGCTGACTTTGGCGCGTGGAAAATATGATTTGCCATATAAATATCAGAGTACAATAGGAGAGAATCCTCTTCCCTCCTCCTACTTATCCTGTCTCATAAAGAAATTATAAAGCAATGAATTTAAAATGGGTCAGATGAAAGCCATTTAAACTGTGATATATATAATCAATTCAAGTACGTTAGTGCTACAGGCTTATGGAGACAAATCTTTTATCAAGATATAATGCACTAATAGGAATAGAATGTGCAGTTACTGTGGAAAATGCCTTGAAGACAATGTAATTTTACTTTATGATGTGACTATCATCAACACTTCTCCCTGTGCCTACTGGGCACTTGCAACCACTGCGACAGAGAGAGAGGAGAGGAGGGGAGGAAGGAGAAAGAAAGACAACTCAGAAAATCCATCTGAAGAGAGTTGAGGTTGATGGCTTCCAGGAATTTACAATCTAGGGATGCTTCTATCACTTTCTCAAACAGTCATAACTAGTGCTGCTGTATGAATTACAATGCAAAAATGTATCAGTCTTCTCATGATTATTTTCTTTCGAACATGAGTCAATTTTAGAGAAGAATATTTGATCTGAGTAATTTAAAAAGGTAGCAAAAATATAAAGCCCTTACATACGTTGTGTCACCTGCCTCAACACTTCACACCATCTCACGTCATCATGCTGTGTGTTGAAGATCTCAGAAAGTGCGATACACTGGGAGATGACTCAGTGGACCAAGGAGAAGTTTCAACATCTGGTGACAATTTTGAGAAATCAAAATGTGTAACGAGTGTGGACGAAGTCCTTTGAAAGCAGGTGCTTTTTAAGATGGGGTAACATCTGAATAAGCTTATTAAAACTGAAAATATCAAAAGTCAGAAACTCATTTAATTCCTCGATCCTACGGAATGTTATGGTTCACCTTAGTGTCCCTTGAATGCGCTCAGAACACTTGAGTGGCCCTACAGCAAAGAAGAATTCTATAACACGACACAAAGTCAATTTTATATGAAAATACTGAATATCGAGTTTATTGAATAAGGTATTGAAAGTGAGGAGCAGGATGGATGAGTATTTTACACCCACGATGGGATGTGAAGACACACACCAGAGTGTCCCGACTCAGTGACAGCACAGCTGCTCACCCCTGCCGCTCCTGCCTGCCTGGGGTTTGCGGTCCCTGGCTGCTGCCACTCATGGGGACAGAGCTTGGTGCTGCCTAGTACTAGGTCAGCAGTACATGGAAATTCAATTAAAAGCTCTGGTTTAAACAGAAAGCATATGACATTCACGCCATTGTAAAGTCAAGAAATGGAAATGAAATTTTAAGAAGTCAGTTTTCTTTCTAGTGGTGAAAATTAATCACTCATTTGAAAGTCTGGTCATATAATATATAATGTGTAATATATGATATGTAACAGTGTGGGATAGTATATATGGAATCTTTGCTGTGATGAGGGGATGGAAACTTCTAGATCTTCATGGACATATTTAACTCAAAATGAAGCATATTAGGGACCGGATTCTCCCTCTGTACTACAACTCAGAAGGTTAACTTTTATCCTAATCTAGGAAATGGGATCTATTAGTTATAATGAGACATGTACTTTCAAAGCTTTGGATGCATATGTAAAAACTATAAGCTAAGATTTACACCTTCCTCCTCCTCCTCCTCCTCCTCCTCCTCCTCCTCCTCCTCCTCTTCTTCTTCTTCTTCTTCTTCTTCTTCTTCTTCTTCTTCTTCTTCTTCTTCTTCTTCTTCTTCTGCTATTGGGAATCGAACTCAACCTTTTTCCTTTTCATTTGCAGGCAAGGACTTGCTAAGTGGCTGAATTGCCCAGGCTAAGCTCAAACTTCCAACCCCAATCCTCCTGCCTCAGCCTCCTAGATGGCTGGAATTACAGGCATATTCCAACATAACCAGCTGAACTTCTTGTCTTTAAATAATATTCTATCAGAGAGCCACACATTAATTAAGAATTATGCCCAAAGTATAAATGTTATCCAGTTTGCTAGTTTATGATGGGTGCTATGGAGTAAAGATTAAGAAAAGAGTAGGCTGAGGGGGGCAAGAAGCACCCAGGTAAAGGAGGTGGGGCCCGTTTCAGCAGGGTGCTGAGAGTGGAAGAGTGCTTAGATGCTCAGAGACATTGGAAAAAAGATTGGACCAAAGGAGTGTGATAGTGGGAGTTAGAGGGGCTGGGGAGGCAGTGGGAGGGCCAAAGAGAAGACGGGAAAGGATATATATATATATATATATATATATATATATATATATATATATCAACATTAAAATATAAAATATATATGTGCATAAAATATTCAGCCCAATGTACTGTGTATCAACACACACTATGTATCTATCTATGAAAAAAGAAAGTGACTGGAGGAAATGATATTCAGAAAATGGTTGTTGTAGGTGGAGAACAAGTCAGTGCAACCAATCTAAAAGACGTCAGTGTGTTCCAGGAAGAGCCAGAAGGCTGCTGTGGGTGTGGCCAAGTGGCGGGATTATTCAAGGGTTTGGTGGAGCCAGGTGGTGCAGCTTCATAGGCCATGGCGCGAGACTTCACAGCCTTTGGTGTCATAAAACTTCAGCTCTCCTGAGGATGAAGAAGGGAGCATGTGACAGGCTGCAGGGGACGCGTGGCGTCATCTGAGCTTGGCTACGACAGGCTCGCTTGGTTTTCTACGAGAAACTGACCAAATAGAGATAAAGGGTAGCAGTGCATAGGTGACTGCTGTAGTCCGGGCAGAAGCGAACAGTGATGTCTGTGGGAGGCCAGAAGTTCGGGCGGTGCCATGTGCAGATTCTGCACAATTGCTGGGCATTGTGCTGATTATCTTCTAGCCGTCAGTTGGCCTTGGTTGACTGTAGGATGAAAGATGACTCTTAACGTTGTAGGGCAAATAGTTGTAAGAAATGTGTTTCCACCCAGTGAATTGTAAAAGCCTTGTGTGATAAATTATGAAACTTATGTAGACAGTCGTCCAGTTAGGGTCATGCCACATTTAGGACACCTCTGCGGAAATCAGAAGCTGGCGCTCGGACACACGAGTGTGAAAACGAGGAGACATTTCGAAAGGCGGTAAAATTGGAAACACTTTAGACACGATCTGTAAAGCCACCAGGCTGGAGGAAACTAAAATAATTCATAGGCAAGAAAATAGGTAATATGACTAAAATCGGAAGCACGGCAACGTTAAGAAGTAAATGATCAGAGACTTATCATTAAATAAATTGAAAAAGAGTAATCAGTGAAGCAAGAGTTATGTCTGAGGAAGCGTCCTGGAAGCAAGTGAAGGCGGGAAGAAAGGATGAACTGCGCCCATTTCTACTTTTAGGCCAAATAAATCGCAACTCAGAAGTGACCATCGGAGGGTCATTGATCATCTTACAAGTGTTCATGGAGTAGTGGGTTTAAACAGACTAGGAAAGAAGGAATTTAAAACCAAGAATGTAGGGTTTAGTTTTACCCCCAAAATGCTTGCAGTAAGAGAGCAGAGAAATTGAGGGGCTGCCATCCAGGAAGTAATAAACAGAAAAAAATGTGCTTGCTAATAAAGAAGAAGAGAAATTAGAGCACATTTTATCCTGATAGGAATTATCTAATCAAGTACCAAAATTTGATGATGCAGAGAAAATTCAGAACTGCTAAGATCTACATATCCAAGGAAAGGCTTGGGTTCAAGGGAGCAGTAGTTTTCAAAAATGAGCAGAAACAGGCCATTTGCATCTGGAGGCCTGTGGGGCTAATATGAGGCAAATTCAGGGCAGTTATTGGTGAATGGGTAGAGGCAATGGCGACAGACTACAGTGTTTCCCTGTTGACCACTTTGATTTTCTCTGTATAGAACAAAACAAGGACACCCGATGGGAGTGTAATGGGTAAGGAGGTGCTACAGGTCAAGAAAAGACAGGTGACTTGAATAGCTGAGACAAGGAAGAATAAATAATTTTGAATCTTACAGTGCAATTTGTAGACAGTATTCAGGAGTCACACTGAAATGCTAGAATAGCCAGATTTGGGATACAGGCCTCTAATCCCAGCACGTGGGGAGGTTGAGACAGGAGGAGCCTGAATTTGAGGCCAGCCTGGGAAACTTAGCGACTTAGTGTGATCTTGTGTTAAAATCAATTAAAGAAGGGCTGGAGAAGCAGCTAGGTGTGAAAGCCTTGAATTCATTCCCCACTACTGTAGGAAATGAAAAAAAAAAAAAAAAAAACATGGCAGAGTTTCAAAGAGAGACCAGTCAGAAACAATATTTATTCTCCTTCAGGCATCTTGGAGTAGACAGCTTTTTCCAAACGAATAGGGTGAGAGAGGTTGAGCCTCCAGAGGATGAAGGTTGAACAATAGATGAGTTAGAAGATTGCTCAATTACAGATGTTTTTGTTTGTGGTGTTAGAGATGTTTTCATATACTAGAAATAAGATATAAGCTGAAGTAAGCTGGACCAAATATATATGTAGCTTGTAGGCAAATAGGGATACTCAGAAGCCCGTAAAGAATCTGTTTCTAGCATATAGCCCTGGAAATGTGAGTTGGGAGGACAAGTTTGTCAGGGGAGAGTGGAAAGAAGTGAGAAGTTAGAGTGTTTGAAACATCATCTACATAATAATGACCCATCACTAGTGACCCACAGGCGATGTTTTTTGAGAAAGTCACATGAGTCTGGAGCAAAAAGTGTGAAGAAATAAAATTATCCACCAGTTAATGATAGCAACAGTGCAACACTTTGTGATTCTTTGGAAGAAGAGTGAACGTTTGTAATGCTGTCATGAGAACCTAGGAAGATCCTACCACTCTCCAGACTCAGAGAGAAACAAACAAGATTAGTCAAAAGAAACCTCTCGGTCTCGTGAGAAGTTGCCACTGGAAGCAGCACTTGCAGAGCAAGGGCAGTTGGCCACCAAAACAAAGAGGAGAACAGTTGGCGTTGTACAGGCATCAGGTATTGCTGTCGAATTCCAGAACATACAAAGTCTTCAAAAGTTGGGCAGAAGTGGAGAAAGATAGAGAGTATAGGTCTGGGGAGTCTTCAGGGAATTAAGCTTAGGTGATTAATGTAGATCTGGAATGTTGCGGTGCTTTGATGACTGCCCTGACCATTAGCAAATGCCACATCTCAACTTTAAGGCAGAGGTGGGGGTAATGAGGATGAGGAGGAGGGGATTGATTAGTATCTAGGCCTCGTTCACAGTCCAGTTGATGGGAGTAGACAGCCCCGTGACGACAAATGTGGCCCCGTGGTGATGAAGGCAGATGTTCCCGTGGTGATGGAGACAGTCTTATGGTAATGGATATTCATAGCTGCCAAAAGAAATGTCTCAGTCATGGAGTTCGGCTCACTGTAATATCATCCTTCTAAGTAATTGTTCTTAAAATTTGATTCTTGTTGATAGACAAGAAGTTTTAGGAAGTTGGATTACATTTACTTAGGTAACAACAGTAAATATTTCAGAGGTGCTATCTGAAGTGGTTCATGCATGCAAAATGTTCCAGTAAGAGATTCTCAA
This sequence comes from Ctenodactylus gundi, assembly GCA_004027205.1. Lineage (NCBI taxonomy): Eukaryota > Metazoa > Chordata > Mammalia > Rodentia > Ctenodactylidae > Ctenodactylus > Ctenodactylus gundi. The sequence goes on along the minus strand of PVKB01000645.1, from coordinate 424,509 downwards.
TTACAACACTCAGGGAATGAAAAATAATAAAATAACAGAAATTACCAGAATTTTTGTACAAGTGAAAATTTATCTCTAAATTTTAATTTATATTTCTGTTACATAATGCATGACGATGTCTCAATAAATAAAATTATTAGTTTTTATTATTATTTTTAAATTTTCTATGTTTAGCTGATTTGGGCTATAAATTGTTAACATAATTGAATTAATTTCACATGGCTTGAACATCATAATTCCCAGAAACCAAGATATTATGTATCATGATTTTCAAAATCAGTAATACTTTATTTAATATTTTTTCTTAAAGTACATTATGTGATAACTAATTCAACTATATTTGAATAAAATGTTCTACATTAACTGAAAATTAAGTACAAATTATAGAAGGAAATGAATAATGCATGTAAAGACTTGCATGATAATTCCTTGGAAGAAATGTAGAAGTCTAGTTTTCTTCTATGCAATTAACAAAATCTCTTTCTCAAGTTTGAGTTGAGGGATAAAAACGAATGTCTACCACGGGAGTGAAAAAAAATTGAAATTTAATTTCTTTTAGTTGAAACTACAGCAAAGTGGTGTGATCCAAATTTGACCAGGGAAATATCCTCCTCTTGAAATGGAATCGGGGAAAAACTCATAAAGCAATGAAAAAGAAAGAGGAAGGGATAAAGGAAGACACAAGGAGATTTTAAAATATCATTTGGATAATAGATGTTAGAAATTCCAAGGTCATTATTTATTTATTTTTGAAGCAAAATTTCACTCTGTAGTCGAGGCTAGTCCTGAACTCACTACGTAGCCCCATCTGGCCTCAGATTCACAGCAATTCTCTTTCCTCAGCCTCCTTTGGGTTGGGTTTACAGGTGTGTGTCATCACACACACTAGCTTATAGGGTGCTCGGGATTGAACTCAGGGCCTGTGCTTGCTAGACAGGTGTTCGAACTGTTGTGCTATTCCTCCAGTCTTTAATATCAGTTGTCCAAGTATGCACATTGGCAAACGTACTCAGCACGTGGAGCCAGGAGTGATATTCTGTGCCCAGCACCAGGACAGGTCATGGCTGTAGAGAGGCAGCGCATGTTGAGCTGTGGAGAAGATATTGTAAAAACTTCCTATTGTGATATGGTTTCTGCAGTGATTAGAACCACTCAACCACGTTCACATTTCTCCATTTTCTGAGCCAGGTTTTACTGTTTTGTAATTCAGTTACCTGATACTAAAATATAACAAAAATAGAAAAATAAGTATGAAAGTTATTAAATCCTTGAAGTTCCTATTCAAAAAAAAAAAAAAAAAAATCACCCAGGGCTTTGAAGAATGTGCTAGAACCTCCTTTCATATCTACAACGAGTTTTCCTTTTCCTTCCCCCTGCTTTGTACCTGTGACGCTGAATTTCAGAACCAAGGTACAGACTCCTTTATATTGAGCTTCTGGTGTGTCTCACTCCAAGTCGGCACTCGACATAGACTACACCACGGAGAAATGAGATACAATTTGCCAAGCTACATAGCTTCAATGTAACTTCAACTGTATTTCCTTAGCAAAATCCAGTGTTCCCTTAAAGGGGGTCTCTCCCTACTGATAATTTGGCATTTCCCTGAGGCTGCTGTAACAGTTCCACAAACTGGATGGCTTGAACCAGCAGACACTGGTTGCCTCTTACTTCTGTGAGAATTAAAAAATTCCAGTGTCTGTGAGGTGTGTTCCTTCTGGAAGGCCTGGGAGAGTCCCCACATGTCTTACTGTCAGCTTAGGGCTCTTTTGGGACCTCGTGGTGTGCCTTGGCTGGTAGACTCACTTCAATCTCTGCTTTTACATCTTTTCGCTTCAAAAGAAATGCCAGTAATCCAGTATTCAAAGCCTACCCTAGTCCAGTGTGAGCTTCCATTTGCATGTGCCAGGGGACTATTTCCAAACAACGTCATATTTTGAGACCTGAAGAAAATGGCTACTCTCCAACACAGTGGCTTCTTAGCTATTCCTTGCCACAATCTAGAATGTGCTCAGTCTTCTTGCTTCTTTCATTTAATCATGTTCCCAAGTAGTAAAATATTTCCTCCATAAATTTTTCTCATTTTTGCATTAAATGCAATGTTTTTTGGTAGCGCTCTGACAACTTGTGCTAAGGCCTGAGGAATGCAAGAACTCACTGTAGCGCTTCTCTACACAAGCGTGGAGGTCCTCAACTGAACAGGATTAGGAAAGAAAAGAATGAACCCCTCAAAAACTTAACTCCTTCACTCAAGTAATAGCCCAAACTTAGGGCTTTTCTACAACTATGACAATCATTTCTTACCACTTCCAGTGCTGAAGCTAAGATACTTCAAAACCAAACTCAAATATTGATTTTCAGGTGGCTGGGATACAATATCATTTCAATTCACTGTCTTACAAGGACTCATAAAAATTTAGTGCATCGATGATGAACAAGTCAGAGCCTGAGAATGGAAAGCAGTGAAGAGTAGGGAGAAGACAGGACTCAGAGATGAAAGTCAGTCCAGGCCTCACAGGCCAGCCCAGGCTTGACCGGCAGGTCAAGGAGCTCACACCAGTGAGAGAGGGATATGCTGGTAGGAAGGGCTGAACGTATCGGTGAAAAGAAACTTACTAGCCATCGTCAGCTTCTATATGTAGGACTTCAAGTTACTGAGGAAGTTGTAGGTATTTCCATGACATGATATTTAAAATATACCTTAAAAGAGAACTAACCAAAAGATCTTAACACTAGGATATTGGAAAGGTTTTATAATGTTGCAATATAACCTTCACTTCCTAATTATATTCCCTGAATGGTTCAGAAATGTGTCTTTTCCCATGATTGTATAAACGTGCCGGTGTAGAACTGTAGTTTGGTTATAAAGTCCATTCAAATAGACTCCACGAATTCACTTTCTCTGGGTTGGATAGAGAGAGATAAGGAACATACTTTTTATCTTAAGCAATATTATCTAAGTGGTAAACATAATGGTTGACACACAGAAGTTCAGGTAATATTTAATTAATGACTGATTTACTAGAATATATTATAGTTAACCTACTAAACTTCTATTACATTTATAGAATTAACCAGAATTGTAGGTCTGAGGAATAGATTGGATTCATTCAAATAGATAAAATGTCTTCCAATTAATTCATGGTTTAGTTTGCTCAAAAACCCAGACCTTCTCAACTGAACAGCAGACACCAGAATCCCAAAGCTATGCCTGCCAACCATGCTGTCTGGCATATTAAAATACAGAGACTAATAAATAGTTCCGAACTTCTGCCAAAATTCTGAAACATTTGGATGACAGACAAAGAGACCATCAGAATGATAAAAAATACTAATTTTAATACTGATACAGGTGTGGATTTTATCTGTGAGCAGCAAGGCTTTCCAACACTGAACTTTAAAGTCATATTGACTTTTTACAAAAATACAGAAAGAACTCAGCCATGCACATGGCTTAGTGAAAGGCGCTTTTGTGTATAACGTATGATGTGGGCGGAAGAGGAATGAACTTCCACCGCTTGCCGTAACTCTAATGTTGAGATGTCCTTTCCTTTTTCTGGAAAACAGTGAAGGAACTAATGAAGAGAAAGAGGTGCGTCAAGCTAATTTTTGAAGTTCCTTTTCATTGTAGAGTTAAGAATGGGTAGAATGCTTCTACCTAACCCAGAAGTCACAATCCTGATGTCAGCGCCTTGGCCCTTACATTCTTCTTTGTGCCAGGCAGGATCACCTCCCACCTGCTGCTTTGGTGCTTCACAACAGAAGAGGCAGCAGACGTTGGGATTCAAATTTGGTAGCTTCTGATTTGGCTACGTTTGTCAGTCATTGTGAAACACCACTGTCCCAAATTCCATCTGTACTGATGAGAGAATTCTGGCTTCTTTAGCAGAATTATGCCAGAGTACAACCTCCAAAAGGAGGAAGGATGAGGAGAATGTTTTGTTTTTAGACTCGATCCTTCTAAGGACAGAGAAAGCAGTAGCTGTGCAATGCTGGAGTTCACTGACTTTCAGGTCTTTGCTTGCTACTTTGGGAAAAAGTACAACCCTCTGGCTTGCTATGAGCTTTGATAAATAAAAGCCTGATTGGTCTCTCCATTTGTTCACCCACCATCTAAACTGCTGTCATGCTACAAAGGTAAAATTGAATAATTGTAAGAGAGACTGAATTCCTATTTCCATTTATACATATGGACTTTACAAAGTGTTTGTTGACTCAGGCTCCACTGGACATCATTACCATTCCAACATCCAGCAATCTCCGACTTCCGTGGAGCTTCTTAGGAACTCATTTCCCCATGGATAATATGTTTGTAGAAGATTGGAGGCCTAAGTTTATCCTTACTTGATTTCCAAGTGGGACCTCTGGGCCTCATGCTTCATTCCAGTAGAAACCCACCTCATCAACCTGGAAATGTTAGAATAATCACTGACATTATTTAGAAATATAGTAGGTCATGAAAACCCAAGCACAGTGTGGGAATCTATCTCTTCTATGAGAACCTCTGGAAGACCAGACAAGAGAACAGACCCTGGAGTATCGGTTTGATCACCCTGACCCTGCCTCTTTGACTTATTTGTGGCATGTGACATTGGCCAGGAAATAGAAACTCCCTTTGAGAGTTCACTTCCTGCTTTTGAGAGTTCACTTCCGTTAGATGGACTAAGGGAAGAGAGTAACCAGGAACAAGGCCACCTTCTCCCATCCCCTACAGCTTCAGGTTTGTTGTGAGACAGCGTATTGCAGTAGTGTGATAGATTCCAGGGGAAGGTGCACACTGGGCTAGAGGGATTTCTCTTTGAAATGACCATGTCCGTGTTTTATCACTTAGTACAAGCCTTGGGAGTATGGGTTGTGTCAGACTGTGCGCTGGTTGATTCAGCCATTTCATCTGCACTGTGAAGCCTTGGAGTGCCGGGTGTTACATCTCATATTCCATATTCCGTATGCGTCTTCCAGTCCTTCAACTGAATGCACTGGGAACTGATAATTATTGAATACTCATTGCTTTTGATTCTTGAGTGAGTCTGAAGCCACGCGCAGATTGGCTGGTAAAGTCAGGACCCCTCTACATCTTGTAATAAATTTAATTTTCTAATTTCATAGAATATAATTCTAGAATTTTCACTTTGTTTTTCTTCCACACTGTCTGCACAATCTTGAATTCTTCTGGCTATAAAGTAACCATCTTGCGTCTTTTATTCAGAATATGAGGGAACACATAAGTTATAGCAACGATTTCCTAGTAATGAATGTCCCTGAAATGAGAGCTGGCACATGAAAATGAGGACAGGTACAACCCAATAACTACAGACAAAACTGCATTAGCTTGTTTATGGGAGGTATGATAAATATGTACATAATATTTAAATTAGAAATATTGCAGTCAAAAGTCCCCGCAGTCCTGCACCTTTCCCAAATTATCCCCTTTTTAAACAAATTGATTCTACAGGTCTTGCCATTTTCTGAATCATTTTATAGTTTACCTTTATAGCAATTTCTGTCAATTAAAAACATTATTTTGTCCACACCCATCTGATCACCATATCTGGCACAGCCTGTGACTTCTGGCTGATCCTAAAGTCAAAATGACCATGAGAGTTAAACATTCTAAATAAATTTAGGAAATTGAAGCAATCATGAAATACAACTACAGACACAGAGAGATTTCCAGAATAGGTTTAAACAGTGGTAAGAATAACATTAGCAGTGTGTTTGAAGCAAAATGGACTATTTTGACGAGGATTAATGGCAGTATGTCTTTTAATATGGCTAATTTAAATATTTGTCATATTTTAGACTATATTTCGAGTATATATTTATTTGAAACAATTTTTTTCTTCTTTATTACCCATTGATTCCAGAGAATAATCTTGGATTAACATTCTTACTGGTGCCATAATTTTCTCATTATTGGAGTCTGATTCTGACATCTATAGAACAAAAGAATGGTACCAAGGAATCTCAAATTAGCAGTAAATGACTTAATGAGAAGCAGAGTGAATAAGTGATCTCAGTTAGAACAGTTGCAGGGGTTTGAGGGGTAGTTGTTTTACTTGTAACAAGTTATTTTATGTTCTTTTTTTCAAAATTCAAAGTAAAATTTGATTGTATTCAAACACTAAGAAGCTGTGAGATGGGCTGTAATGGGCATTGCCTCTTCTCCTTCTGACATGTACACACGCTGGGCCTCTGTGTCCTCTGCCTTCGTGGGGGTTCTTTAAGAACAAAAATTAAGAGATTTCAAGCAAAAATATTATTGCTCTTTTTGCTGAAAGTTGGAGTGTGTTCATGACATAAGTTTGGCCATTTCTCTCCTCCTAACTAATACTTTGAATCTGGAACACACATAGGGAAAATAAACAGTTGTGCATTTGAAATTAATCCTATCAGTTGCAGAAAAATTATGATATTCATTATCCAAGGATTGAGCACTGGGCACTTTGAGAAGCAGATGTAATTAAATAGAGAAGGATGTTATCTGGGCCAAAATTGAAAGGAGAACATGAGAAGGGAGAATTCAGAAATGTGAGGTTAATTGGGTTAATTATAACCACCATTTCCAGAAGCACAACCAGATACCTTCCTCTCCCTCCCTCACCATCTGTGCCACCATTATGGCAAGGCGTGGGGATGAGATGACGGCAGTGACATCCAGATTTTCAGGTCCTTCGGGATAATCATGTTCTTCCTTGACTTGGGATACGATATACCTCCCTTGTGCTGTCAACAATAGGGCAGGGAGCACCAAGAGATCCCGTGGTGGGGGATTCACACATATTTGCTATTGTGCAGAAACAGCTCTGTCTTCTTCAATGTTGTTCAAGGTCAATAAATCAGTCCACAGTTGTGGCTTCTTTTCTTGAACGAGGACACTTTTAAGTTAATACACCTGTCTGTGGATAAGACAGACCCCACAGATCAACAATAAATGATGACAAACTATCACACAATGTTCAAGCAGAATCACCTTTCTCATCGGGTCTCACGTGGGTCTTTGGTGGAACAGGTTGATTCAGACCCAAGGACATGACATCTTTAATTTGGAAAGCCTGTACTGTCTGTACATGGAAGAAGACAGTCACTTTCTCGCAGGTTCACTTTTTAATGGGGAATTGCACATATTAATAGTCTTGCTGCAAGGCCTTATTAGCCATACTACCTCCATCATAACAAAGCATGCATGAGTTTGATATTATGGCAAAACTCCATGCACTTAATGAAATAATTGACACAGATTTGTTATTTTGAAATTCTGTAAATAATAAGTGCAAATATCTTCTTAAAAAGCTGAATTCAAGGTATCAAGGTATAGGCAAGACTCTCCTCTTGTTAGCCGCATTGGGTGAGAGTCTGTTTTCTTTTTGATTTGTTAGTAAAATTCATTTTTTGTTAAAGCTCTGAAGTTCCAATTTGACAGTAATTTACCCCCAAATGTCCTTTCTGGAGTTGACATGCCAACAGCGTTTGTTGGTTTGTGATCCCTTCACCTGCTTTCAATGTCAGTGAGGACATATTGAGTCTCTTCTCCTCCAGCTTGGGTTTTCCTTTCTTATCCCATCTTCTCTCGATAAAACACGCATGGAAGCTTCCGGTTTCTTTTTGATGGAAAAAGTTGGACATTATCATATGCTTTAAGTGTGTTACATTGGAAAGTCATATAGATTTATATTGATCTGTCAAAATTAAGACATTTATTCACGATGGCCAAGTCTCTAAGTCTACAGTTAGAAAATGAAATAATTTTATATGAAACACTAGTGTAACATATAAGAGTTACAGCTACAGTTGAGAATGATAAAAGTGACCTACAGAACCTCAGAACTTAGAATGATTCTCCTCGTGCCATGATGTAAAGTAGGATGGACAAAAGTTCATTGATTTGTCCATATCAGACAAACTTTCTAACAAAGTTTTAAAGCTTTCTAGGACATATGTGGTTTTAAAACATCACAGTTCCTTGGTAGAATTAGAATAGGGGATATTTTAAAAAACATCTACATGACTTCTAGAGTTTATGTCTCGAAGTTCAATAAAAGATAACTTATTTTCTTGTTCCAAAAAAGAAATCAAAATTTATTGTTTTTATATCCTCTATAAATATATCAAGTATATATTTCTGGCCTGGTATGAAGCTATATCATCCTGTGAAAAGTAAAGATTAGGACCCTTGGTCTGAAAAATATTATAAAAAATGTGGATTTTGATACATTCTTCCTTCAACAAAGAAGCCAAAAATTACACTTCATCCAACTGATTAACAGCATAATGGTATCTGATAAACACATATTTTCAGTGAAGAATACTCTTAAATATAGTTTCAAGCCCTCTTATGGATATAAATATGTCTTTTACCTTAACACATGTGTTTATTATCTATAAAGTATCTACTTGTCAAACCCAGAATCTTAGTGCATGTCTTAGTTACTTTGTTGTTGCTGTGACTCAGTACCCAACACCCACAAACTTAGGAAAGGAAAGGTCTGTTTTAGCTCACAGTCTCAAAGGTCACAGTCCATTCAGGGGCGGCCGGCAACAATCGAAGTACATGGCAGGGAGAGAGGTGGAGGCAGCTTCCCCGACAAACAGGAAGACAAGCTGAGGCTAGGTGAGACTAGTCCCAGTCCTCCAGGAAGGCAGGCGCAGCTTATGTATCCCTTCAGGTGTCTGCCCAGTAACCAGTCCCTCCTGCATCCAGGTGTGGCCACTCCACACCGTTAATCCTAACTTAACTGCAATCCACCCCTCCAGACCAGACCCCAATCCACCAACATCACATGGTTCCATAGACCATCCACAACAGTGCAAGTAGCTTTTCTTTTATATATCAACTTAGTTTTTGTTCAGACAGTGGAGTTAAAAGTCTAAGATCTTCGCATCTTGAAATCGTAACTCAGAAATCTGTGCAAGAACCTCAGAGTCCAGGAGAAGTAAGGAATCTGATGTGCTACTTGAGAGGGAGAGTCAGGAAGACCGCAAGCCTGAGGCCAGCGGGAGAACTCAGCCAGACCTTGTCTCAAGATGTAAGTAGAAAAGGCTGGGGAGGTGACGTAGTGTTGCGAAACCCTGGGTGGGTCTGCAGCGCAAGAACCTGAAGAGATGACATAGCACTTGTGAAAGCTGAGTGCATGGTTTGTGCCTAATCTTCCATGTTGTGCTTATGTGTTCTTAATGGTAGTCACTTCTGGTTAATATTATACAGTAGAAAACATTGTGAAAATACATTTAGAATTTCTGTCGGGTGAGATGATGAAACGCTGTATTGATTACAAACATTTGTATTTGCATCAGATTATAATATTACCCATATCTGATAATGCTGTCTGTTTAAAGTTGATTTTAAAGCACATAGTTCAGAGTTAGAGCTCAAGGCATAAAGTGTGAACACAGTGCAGAACGATTAGGGATGTGCATCGGCTCGCTAGCACCATTCAATTTTATCAGCTCGCTTTCCCAGCTCACTGTGTGTGCTGTGCTCTAAGATCACGGATTCTTCACAGTTTCACATCCTGCACTAACCTTGTGTGCTAAATCCTGTGATCACATGTTTCTTAAAAGAGGACATCAAAAATATGAGCAGGAAGAAACGTGCTCTTGACGAAGTTGACGGAAGGGTCCTCTTGAGCCATACTTGGTTGATGTAAAACACTGAGCAAGTATGTTATTACATGTCTGATGGCATGGGTGCCTGTTACCTTAAGGAAGGAGACAACTAGGAAACAGGAAGACACAACTATAACAATAATTCTGCGTAGAGCAAAGAGGAGCTTTTACGACAGTGGATTCTTCTGTATGGCACTGTAGTGGCCGTAATAGTAGAACCGCGTCATTTCACGTTTGTCAGTCACCGAGCCATCGCGCCCAGACTGAACCCTAATGTAAGCATGTACTTTGGTGACAACGAGGTGTCAACACTGGTTCATGGGCTCTAAAAACTGTGTCCCCTTTGTGGTAGACGTGGATGGTGAGGGAGGCAATACATACAGGACAGTGCTTCTCACGGGAACTTGGAGATTACCTGTCTAATTTACCATGCAGTCAGAATTGCTTTTAAAAAAAAGAAACTGTAAGAGCAAGAAAACAAACCAAAAAAAAAAAAAAAAAAGTGGACAGTTCAGATCTTCAGATCTCCTGGACTATTGCAGGCATTCCTCCGATGTATTCTGAAAGCTGCTTCATCGAGTGGTGTCTTAGCCCTAGGGGCACCACCCTAGGCTGCCTCTGACGCTGGGTCCACATAGTGCGGACCACATTAGAAAGTGGCTCTCTTGGTTCCAAGGCTGCTGAAAGGTCACGAAGAATTGTCTTTTTGTTGTTGTTGTTGTTGTTGTTGTTCCCTTTTATGCTCTGTTGGATGGCTCTAGGTGGGTAATGGATGTATCGATATTTCTGTTCTGTAAAATTTAATTAAACCCATCGTTTTCAGTTGCCAATCCTTTCTCTAGACTCAGACTAGTGTCTTCAGGAGCACAGAGGTACGACATTCTACTCCCAGACTTTGGAGCCTTATGAAGTCCATCGCCATGCCTTCTGCTGCTTCTGGTGGCAAGGAGGGGCTCACTGTTCCTCACCCCGTGACTCTGAGGGTGGATTGTATGCCTGGCTAGAGATTCAGCATGTTCTGAACTCAATCCTACTTCTCTTGGCCAGTGTAATAAACTCAAACTGAGGCACAAGTGAAATCCAAGCCCTGGACAGCTGTTAGACGTCCCACAGATCTCTCAAGAAAGGCTGCAGTTCCTATGCAGGGAGCCTGAGTCATGAGGGGCATATGTGCTCCTGACGCTCTCGTGTACGTCAGGCACAAGCTTGACTTCGTCAGAGGTGCAGACTTGCTCACCATAGAGAGACGAGAAGGAGCATTCCTGCTTGTACAGTTATTCTAACACAGGTATATGATGCTTTCGTTTTCCTCGGAACAAAGTGAAATTTTTAATTTAGGTAAATAATTTCTACTCAAGTACGTCAGAAAACCTTTTTTAAAACAAAAACTGCAATTATTAAAGCTTATATGTTTATTAATGTTAAAAATACAAGGGAAGGAGGATTAAGACAGTGATTGCCTAGCAAATTATGGCCTGAATTTGATTCACCAGATCCACATTAGCCAGGCATGGTGCGCATGTCTAAAATCCCAGAACTTGGGAGGCCGAAGCAGGACGATTGCTGTGAGTTCAGGATCAGCATGGGCTACAAGGCGCGACTTTATCCTAAAAAATAAAAAATACAGGTTTAATTACAAGAAATAAAACTTTTTTAGACAATCTGCTTTTCTTATTCTGAAGGCTTAGAACAACTTGATATTATATCAGTGGGCTCGGAATTTCGCGTTTACTTTTTGATCAGTTATGATTCAAGGAATTTTGCCAAAAGAGCCATCTGGAAATCAATGGGAAATTTTGTTTATTTATTTATGACTTTTAGAAAACTACTGCCAAACTTTATGTTAACTCAAGTGATTTTTTAAAAAATCTCCTATTTTAAACCTAATAAGCAATCCTGTGTGGCCCAGTGTTAAATTTTATACAGTACTTATTATCAGACATGGTTTTCAAAATATGCTTAACAGGACTATATTTTATGGTCTGCAAGTTTTGTTTTATGATCTTCCTAACAGAAGCTATTTAATAATCAGATATTACTCTGGAAAATGAAGCTGGTCCTTTTCATTTCTTACTTAAGTTCGTATTTTATTTATCCCCTAAGAATCAATTTATTTGTTGATATGGTCCTTTGACAGAAGTTACTAAGCTGCAGGTTTACTTTCGTTGCGAGAACTTTGAGCATAGCTATTTTTTATTTTCTATTTTAGTCACGAATTCAATATTACATATAATGGGTGCATTTGCTTTTTGAAGGATGTGTTTTCTCATTGAGTGCTTTAAGGGGAAAGAGAACCTGCCATCATCGTGCATACAAGTTAAATTACAACTTAGTATGATAGAAGTCTTTAATTCAAAGGGAAGTCTTAAAATCTTAAGTTTAAGTTTACGAGAGAGTTAAAAATTTCCCCAAACTATGTTGTGTGAGTAAATGTTTAAAAATAATGCAATTTCAATCCATCAAGATAAAAGGTGAATCAGTAAACTTTTTGTGACAAATCCGTGTGAAATATTAAGAGAAAAATTCAAGAGCCACCTGAAAGCACTCAGCAAGTGTATACAGCATATTTATGTACTGTATATGACAACCCATCAGTATGTATATTTTTTGTTTTAGATGTAACTTAAAATTTTTAAAGTGAATAAACAAGCTGTGCTATTAAAATACAAACAAAAGAAAAAGTTGAAAGCACATGTGAAGCCTGAAAATTTTGTTTATTCCAGTGAATGACAACAGTATGAGACATCCATCTACCAGACGTGCAGCCCTGACCCCCATGATTGTGTACAAATCCCTAGAACAGTCTCAGACTGAAGTTTCAATAATTAAGGTGTCTTTCAGTGTTCCCGAGGTCTTAGATCGTCTATTTGCCACTAGGGCTTTAGTGGCTTATTGAAAAATGAATGATGATTATTCACATTTTGATGCATTCTTATCAATATTGTGTAACTAATCTTGAGATTAGACCTACAGGAAAAATCCCTTTCTGATGACGGTTACTAGATTTCAATTAGCCCTGAAAGACGGATGAGCAAGTCACTTTGGAAATGGCAGGGGCACACGGAGGAACGCAGGGAGATCCGTCAACACAAATGAAATCCAGAACAGGTGACTGAAGCGACGTCATGGTGCTCTGAGATGGGGAGAAAAATTCTGTGGACAGTGGAGAGAGCTCAGCCAAAGGTCTTAAGGCAGCAATGACTTTTAACGACAGAGGATCAACCAGCCGAAGCAGGGTGGCGCCGAGATGCCCCCGATAGGACAGGGGAAGAGGAGGGTGATGGGGATAAAGAGAGACAGCTAAGTGGGAAGTGTCTCTGGGTGCTTGCCGAAGTATCAGTTTTGGAAGGCTAGAGCTTGTGAATTAAACAAAGGGAACAGAACCTGTTCTGTTGTCTATGCCGTATCTCTGTCTACATAGACTTAAAAGCTATTGATGACTATTTCTGTAGCTCCAGGTCATCCTTGGATTTTCAGATATTGATCGTATAAATGCCTACTGGACAACAGCCAAGCAATTTAAAATGTGGCTTATAAGAGACACCTTAAAAAGTTTGAAGATCAGCCAATGTTTCTCTGCCTTCTCCAAGTGCCTTGTTCAAAACATTTCATGGAATATTCATATATAATTCTAGGCATTATCTCTCCCTTTTCTCTCACACACTTGCCTTTAATCAATTAATAAACTGTGAAATCATATTTCAAAGTTATAATTTTTTCTATTCCTTCTAACAATTCACTAGTCCGAGAACCTGGGTCTTCCCCTATCTCCTGTGGGCCAAATTTCTCTCACTCTGTGACTCATTGTAAGGACTTTTCACTGAAACCCCTGCTTATAACTTTTCCTACCTTTTGCCCTTTATGCCTGCAGCAGCCTCCGTGATTAAGCCATGCTATGTCACTTGCTTGCTCCAGTGGCTTGTAATAAGACACTAGTGTGGCTTCAAGGTCAAGGGGTTTGTCCTGCAGATGAACTGGGACTGACTTCACAACTGCGTGCCTTAGATAGCAGAAGAGTTCTTAGAGGAGGTTGTGCCAAACCGCATGGTGCTGGAGGCCGAGTGGTGCGTTGGGAGGGAGAGAAGAGAGGCACAGCCTGAGTGACAGCTAGCCATCTCATCGTAAGCATCCAGTCTCTCTAGAGAGGCAGATGGAGTGGGCAGCTTGGCTGGGGCACACACTGGCTCCTCCATTCAGCCGCCTTCCAGGGAAGAGTTAGGACGGTCATCAGAGAGCACAGAAGTGACCATGAAGATCTGAGCCTGTTCTCACATAGGCCTGGGACATTTGGATCACCTAGGAAGTTCAGTTGTCTTACAGGGACACTCGGCGATTCTCACTTAGTGCATCTGTATATCATCAGGTACTTTAAAAATACTGCCTTCCTTGTAATTACTGTGTTCACTTATGTGATTCAATTTCAGGCGTAGAGCCAAAATAGTAATCTTACTTTCACATTTTACTCATGTCATTACCTTAATGTGGCACTGAACGGCAGATGCATTTTTATACCTGTATCAGGCTAGATACTCATTGTCGGAAAGCTTTATTAATTTTATTTTCCACTCTTCCTCCAATAGGAGGAAGTCCAAGTTTGCCATGGGAGCACAGCCATCGTTCAGTGTGAGGCTGAGAACCCAGAACCCGTGGGAGAGAAGACCTACTCACCTTACGATCTCCTCAGAACACCATTTGAGTAGCCGGTAGTAATGGAACAGAATTATTTTTCTAAAAAGTGATCTTTAATTTGTCATTAGTGACATTATCATCTGGGGACAATGGAAGCTTTATCACACCCCACATACAGGCAAAGTGAGACATCAAGTTCCGGGGTTCTGATGGAAGGGGTGTGCATTGTGTGAAGAAACCCAAGATGCTTAGCTTCTGGTCAACATAGCCTGGTGCAAGCTCTTCTCCCTTGATTATGGCTCATGTTTAGCTATTTGCTTCTGACGACAGAGTTCGGCAGAAAGGATGGGGTACCACTGAGATTAAGTTATCAAAATGCTGCCCCTTCAACATTCTGGTTCCAGCCTTCCAACTCTTTTTCCTTCGTGTGTCTCTTGCTTTGCTGTAAAGCAGTCCTCCAGAGCAGCCTGTGTTCTGAGGGACACAAGGCCACACCTGACTAAGGAGCAAGGACATGACTCAGCACAGGAGCTTAGGTGTAGGTCGTCTTCACACTAGTCGACACTTCAGGTGGGCCCACAGCACCAGCCAACGGGTTTTCTTCAAGTTCACAGAGAACTAACTTGCTGTGAAGCCAAGCTCTCGGTAGATAGCCCAAGGATCGGAAGGCAAGAAATCATAAATATTTGAGGGGTATTTTTGTTAATTTAGGAACATGTTTTCATATTGCTATTAATAAATGTATTCATTTATCAAATAGAAAACATATTTTATGTTGCTTCCTGAGAACAATATATTTTAAAACCTTGGTCACGAGTAGCTTTTAAATACTGTGCACTGGCAACAGACAAATTCTGGTCCAGTGAAGTATACTCTGGCAACATCTACACAGCTCACATGAGACCTGAGTTATACACTTTTCTCTTTTAAGGTGTTCCTGGACAAATGTCATTTAGGTAACTTTGATTAAACTGGTTGTCTTTCCACCTCTATCTGTGTATACATTTACTTACATACTTGAATAATCAGTGATTTATTCCTTCATTTATTCATAACACATGAGGGAAGTGTGAATAAAAAGGTCTGTTCTGTTCAGTTCTTGCTTATCTCTGTAGCCACAGCAGTGACTGCTGGTTAAACTCTAAGAACAGCTACTCACATGGCCACCCATGAGCGGTGCCGTCTAGTACAGAGCAGGACAGTGGATCGAGATATGCCACATAGTTAACACTGTTCCATGTAAACACGGAGGGCCACAAAGTGCACCTGATGCCTGCACTGGGGAGGACACTGTGGCAGATAATGATAGCATGTGACAGGGCCCTGGAGCAGAGACCTGTAATCCCAGCTCCCTGGGAGACTGAAGCAGGAGGATAGCAAGTTAGAATCTACTCTCAGAAACTTAGCAACACAGTGAACTATTGTCTCAAAATCATAAATAGAAAGAGGACGCACAGTGTGGCAACCCTGAATTAGTTCTCCAGTACCAAAACCAAAAAGAAATTGTGTGAGAACTCCACTTAAGTATAGATTCCAAGACTTGTATTGCTTCAAAAATATGTTTGATAAAATTGCTATAGTGATGAGCTCGGGAATAATAAAATTAGACGTTTAGGTTGTCACCTTCAGTAGCTCTTCCAAAATGCTCTCATAATTAATATTCTGAGATTCACATTTTTGTTGATACAGCCCCCAAGTGGGAGAAGAAGGTGGAGCTGGTCCCAGCTACCTGGATGCCTTGTCTAATGGGAAACAGAGTGTAGAGATGTATTTATTGGAAAATGCTAAATTATTGCATTTCTGAGAGACACATAAATTTGGAAAATAGGTACCTAAGGATTCGAATTCCAGTATGCCATCAAAAACGATAAATGTCGAGACCTTCCCTAATTACTTTCAAAACTATACAACCTCAAGACAAAATATGAGGACCAGAGTCACAAGATTTGAAACCCTCTGAGTCCCCACAGCAAGATCTGAGTGAAAGGCAAGGATTACAGTTCTAGAGTCTTGATAAAAATAAATGAACTTCACTTCCATTGATACATGTGATTAGATGTCATAAGACAAATAATCACAATGACTAATTAGATCTCCTTAGCTCTTTTTAATATTTTTGATACCTATTTTGTGAAATTAAACAACAGAATACCTGAGTCTGCTGAGCCAGCTGTGACATCACTGCCTGCTTTATATAAATGTGACTCCAGCATTGTTCGCTGATGACTCCTTTTCCCATGTCTCACAAGCTGCTTTCGGTCAACACTATCAGACCTCATTGTGTTCCATGTACAGAGACAAGTTATTTTGGTTCCTCTTGTAACTAGAGCCCGCATCCGCTCTTCATTGCAACTCAAGTTGTCATTGTAAGTAGGAAAATCACAAGTATGACTGGAAATACATAACACCTCCTCATAATTACTACAAAAATCCAAAATACTCTAACGAAAACACATATGCCTTTGGTCTCAGCCATTGGCACTTTCTTAATTTTACCCAAGAATCTGGGCCAAAGCAAATTACCTGAGCTTCTCTGAAGTCATCATTCTGTTTATGACTTTGTGATTTTGCTTGATTCCTTTATCTTGTATTCCTGGTCGCTTCGGGAGCTCTCTATTCAAGCGTTTGCTCCTGTGTTACCTGCGGTAACAAAGTCTTCCCTGACTCAAACCTCTTTCCCTTCCCATAAGCACAGTGTCCTGTTTTATACCATTTTTAAAATTTCTCTTAATGTCCATCTCAATGTAATTTAACTGTGGAAATCCAGATTGTATTTGCCATTAGACAATTGACCTCCATGCGACGAGCCTGTCTACCCTTTTATCCCATTGTCTAGACTGATATCTAAATTATGAGAAGTAATAAGAATTTTCTAATGCACCACGACATGCCTAGTTTAATTACAGAGCTGACTCATTTCTAATGGAATTAAATTATGATTTCTCAGTGGAATGCAACCCAGTCATTACTAGCAGAACTTAGCTATAAGAACTTTTGAAGAAACCATGAAATACCAGCTTACAAATGCACAATAATTGCTACTCCCGCTGGTTCTTGCTCTTTCTACCTCCCTACAACCAAATTTTAACTCATTCTCTGATTCATTCAATTATAGATACTTACTTAAATTGCTACATTTAATTACATTTTTAAAATACAGTGATAACAATACCTTTAAAATACAGAAATAATAGGTTCGTAGAATTTATATTTTGGTAGAAAGTACTCAAATGTTCAAATAAATGCATACAAATTATATTAATATAGAGTGGTATTAACCAAAGAGTTACAATAATAATGTAGAGGAGTGAAGAACAAGACATACCTAAACAAAGTAATGCCAAATATTTGGCATAGAAGGTGACATTTGAGCAAAGATTTGAGTGAAGTAAGGGAGAGAATATCTTTGTTACAGGACAAAGGGAGAACAAAAGACCTGGCATGGTGGGTCTAGCTGTGTCCCGGAATACAGAGAAGAAAAGAGAGTCGGCTAAATTAATTTTTTTCTTTTTTAGTTCTTTATGAAAATCACTAAGAAGATTCCTTAAAAACTGGAAATATAGATAGCATCTGATCCATCTGCATCACTGCTCATTGATAGTATATTTCCGAAGATTCAAGTCAGCACACTATAGAAATGTCTGAATATTCATGTTTATTGCAGCCTAATTTGTAGTGGCTGAACTATGGAACCTGTCTGAGTACGGGCCGGTAGGTGAATGGGCAAAGACAGCGTGGCGTACTTGAGTAGCAGGTACGGGGAGGTGGAGGTCGTGACCTTGGCATGAAGGCTCATGGAACCGAAAATCTTCCGGTTTTTTGAAATAAACCAGGCTTAGAAAGACAAAAGCTTCTTTTTTGTCATTATGTGGAAAATTGGGAGTAAAGGAAAGTCATGAAAACAGAACAGAGGGGAAGGACAAAGGCGAGACACAGGAGAAAGCAATATGCACATACACATGAGTCTGCTGCAATAAACTATGTAATTTTATAACATTTAAACACAAAAATGATAGAAATTTTAAAAATACTTTCCTCCAACTAAAATAAAAATTTAGGTTTGTCCACATGGTGGTGCCATCTTATCCACATGGGGAAAAATGGGTACTAAGGGTACATCCTGGGGAGGTTGCTGGTCATTGATCGAGAGCTTGGTCATGTCCATACAAGCGCTAAACTCCTTGTGAATATTCTAAGGCGAGATGTCCAGAATGAAAGCACATATGCGCATCTAAACTTAGAAGAATACTCTTCAGAGACTTGTGCGGGAATCACTAGCTCTGCGATGATTGTGTGGATACGCCAGATACCATTTATCAGAGAAGAAGCAATGTTGAAAAGGGGACAAGGAATCAGAAAATTAAACTTTTGTCTTCCAAATGGTAGAGTTTCAAGAAGAGAACCCATAGTCAAGGAGATGATGAAAACAAAACTCTCGGGGTTTCCATGGAGAAATGCAAAGTTTGAGATCCCAGAAATAATTGCTCATTACAAATGCTGCTAAGTATCAAAGGTAAGGAATTCCTTGCCTACACCCCAGCTCCCAGCATTAACAAATGGGATTATGTCAAACTAAAAAGTTTCTGCACAGCAAAGTCAATTATCAACAGTGTAAAAAAGGAACAGACAGACTGGGAAAAACATTCATCACCAATACTTCAAATAGGGGGCTTCAAAAAGGAGATGTTGTGGTGGGGATTTATTGAGTGTGGAAAACCGGAAGTCTTTTAGAGTGAAATATAGCCCGGATAGGTGACTATAATGGAGGCCATAATATCTGGGAATGTGTTTTGTTAAATGGTAAGGTATTAAAATATTATGAATAATCCATTTTCAAAGGAATATTAATGGTGAATGAGAAGATATATTTATTGATAGACTCAAAAGCAAATCCAAATTTCTGTTCCACACAACATGATGTGCGTGTATTTTTCCTTGCTCATTCCTGCCATGTACAACTATATACTCTGAAAAAAATGAAATAATCTGTTATTAGAGTTGAGTTTGTATAAGTTAAAAATACAATATAATGACCAGAAAACAGAATTATTGAAACTAAAATATTAGAAATAAATATAGTTCTTAATAATAACTAAACTTTAGCATGTCTAAATGTTGGAATTTTAAAAAGTAAAAATGCTGAATGCAAGCAGATGGAGAAATTTGAGGCCAGACAGTTCTCTGAAATATATGTAGATATTGAATTTATTACAAGAGGAATAGTGCTAGGGTTGAGAACTGTTAAGTTAGGGCCTTGACAAAGTGACTAAAACCAAGATCATACTCAATTGCAGGAGTCTCTAGTCCTCTGGCTGCAGATTGGTACTGCTCTGTGGCCTTGAAGGACATGGCTGTTGGAAAGGTAGGTGGAGAACAGGAAGTGAGCAAGAAGCAGAGCTTCTGCTCCACTCAGGTTCTCTTAGGTTCTAATGCAGGTGCTGATTGAGAGGAGGCGGAGCTTCGCTGCTCACTTCCTTCCTGCTGTGGCTGTTTGTCAAGGCTACCCTCCTACAATCTAGTCCTTGACAAGTCGTCTGATGCCTGCTGGAGGTTGGGAGCCGCTGCCCTAGAGGAGACATCACCATTCTGTTGTTAACAGTGAGTGAAATCCAGAAGGCCAGAGCTATTCTCGTAACCTTGCATCCAGGGCATGGTTTCCATCTTGCTGGATAGAGATTTTGTATGTAATTTCAGAAAAGCGATCTTACTAAAAGACAAATTTTAGTAAGGTTAATTTCTTTTTATTACAGGAAAACTAATATTTAATCAAGACTTTTAAAGATGATGTTATGATTCAAGAGGCCGAAAATTTGATGTATCTCACACTTCTTTTCAATATTTGCCCACCTCCTGCTTGGGAACACGAATGTTAACACGTTGTCACATAAATGACTGTGCAGAAATGATATACGCAGAGCTGTGGCACCTGGTTCCAAAGTGATAATGAGCTACGATTTTTAGAATGTTCACGTTTCTTGCCAGTGTGACCATGACTTCACGTATCTCTGGGTGCTGGATTCATCTTGTGCTCCTCTCTCTCCTTCTCTGCTCCTGATATTTAAAACATTTCAAAGTGCCGGTGCTGCCTTATAATTTATATTGTCTTTCATTTTCTTTTCCAGGTATTTGCATAGCACTCTCATTTTTGGGAGGTGGCATTACTCTCCATTTGTGTTTACCTAACCCATCCTCCAGTGAGCCCGTATATGTGAGCGCTCAACAAACTGACACTTGACTGTGCCCTACCTTGTGTCTTGAATAGCAAACACAGGCCTTGAGTTCAGTGATCCACCAACACCACATTAGCCCAGTGTGGTGGTACACTCCTATGACTCTGGAGGCTGAGACAGGCAGATTGCTGTGAGTTTGAGGCCAGCCTGGGGTACGTATTGAGTTCAGGACTAGCTTGTACTATAGGGTGAGACCCTGTCTCAAAAAAAATCAACACATAAAAATAAAAAAAGAAAAACAATGTAGAACCTCTAAAGATATCCCTTTAATATGGTGAGAGATTCTTGCATTCTAAGTTAATAACATTCATTGTGGTCACTAGATAGGGAAATACAAATAGGAGTTTTCAAAGGGAGCATGGCATATTACTGCGTATGTCACTGTTCATTATTCTGTGTGTCATTCATGGCATATATTTGCGTTGACATATCTGATTTCACAAAAGAATAACTAGGTTACTCTTGACATTCAAAATAGTTGTCATTTTTAAGACTTCCCTCTTCAAAAAGTCCACTCACCATTCCTAAAAAGGAGCGATTAATTATTTTCAAAAACAAATCCTTAATTTATAATCTATTTTATCATTTTTATCTTAGGAACCTTGGCCTCTTGTTTAATTTGTTTCCTCAAGGTAGTCCAATAGTTGTATTATTCAGTAGTCTTCCTTTTTTATTTTTTTATTTCTTTTTTGCTCTATAGCCCAGGCTAGCCTTGGACTCATGGGGTAATCCTCTTGCCTCAGCCTCCTGAGTGCTTGGATTATAGCCAGCTTTATGTGATACTGGGGAATGGAACACGGCCTTGAACTTTAAAGCAAACACTTTACCTCTGTGCTGTTTTGAGCCTCTTAGTCTCTATAACTTACAGATGTGATTGGCTGTTACTTTTTTTTTTAACCCTTCCTCTTCCAGTGCTTTTGGGGATTAACTGTCCTGTAAATTACCTGCACTTCTCCATTTCTTGAACTCTGCCTCTGAGATAGTCAAACTCAAGAAGGTTAGTGCTGCCAGAAGAAGTGACAATGGAACTAGGTTTTTGAGATGTGAGAAAGACTTTCTCTTGACAAAATGGCTACACTGGGAAGAAAGACAAATTAGAATAAGTTATATTCAGTGGTCTGAATTCATGAAAGTCAAACTTGGAGTTGAGTAAAACAAAACTATAGATAAAAATATGAAAAGGAATGCGAGGGGCACTGCGCATCTTTTTGCAGATAGCTGTTACCTCATATACAATCTGAAACCACTTAAATGAGGTGTAATAGAGAAGTGTGTCTGCCTTTGTGTTTGTGTGCATAAAGATGAACAGAGGAGCACAGTGCCAGGGATGAGGAAGAAGTGCAGGGATATTGAAAAAATGGATTTTATAATTAATAAAGCCTAAAGTACATCGAGTGTGGTATTCACAAAAGTCTCGGTGGTAGTTAACATTGTCGTTAAATGAAACGGGCAATACAAGAAGTACTGGGAGGAACTGTGCAATCTGAGCAACAGTGGGTGCAAGGTTGGTTTGATCACGTTGAATATGAAGTATTTGCGTTTACCCTACAGAGATGTGAAGGGATGTGTTTCTGGTGCTCAATGAGAAACATGCCTCAGTGTTATTTTAAGTACTGACAAAACATTCATTAAAACATAGTAACTTGTGTTATTGCAGGTATTTATAAGGAAAAAAATGAGAGGATTTAGCACATTCGTGGTGGTTTAACAAGAAAGTATGAGGTCACTGTTTCTACATCCAAGAGTAGTAGAAGTTAGCCCCCACAGCTCATTTCTTGTTATTATAATATTTTAACACTATACTCTGGCATACGTGACTGTTCTGTAGTGGTACGTTAGTGCCAACATGCTCACTTTCAGGAAGTAACTCTGCTCTTGGCTGACATTAACTAGGTTTCCATGTCAGTTGCATCTCAGTGGCTCCAGTGAGAAGCGAGCTCTGCTGTTAACACACTAGTTGGAACTTTCTGCACTGTCATTTCTGGAAGGGGAGCATAGGTACAACCATCACATGTAGGACTACTGAAAAGAAAATTTAAAGATAAAAATTTCACATGGTTATAAAATTATGAGAGAGAGAGAGAGAGAGAGAGAGAGAGAGAGAGAGAGCTCATAAATTAACCAAAATACTCAGATTGGGCTCAAATTTGTAATCTTGCTCCCTCAATCTCCCAGAGTGCTAGAACTGCATGTCTGTTCCTCCACAACACTTTTGTGAAATCACTTGTTGACAATGTTTTCTTCTGGTAGAAACATTTGGCTGGGTCATTTGAAAGCACATCGTGTTTGTGTTGTCATACTTCTTTTACTTTTGGGGTGCATAGCTGTGTGTATACACGACAGAATGTAAGTGCCTTATAAAAGCAGGAACAGTTACAAGCATACTAAGATCAAAAATCAAACAATATTATTAAAAGACTAAATATTTTAATCAACAATGTTAAATTTTGTCTTC
Source organism: Ctenodactylus gundi (assembly GCA_004027205.1). Classification (NCBI taxonomy): domain Eukaryota; kingdom Metazoa; phylum Chordata; class Mammalia; order Rodentia; family Ctenodactylidae; genus Ctenodactylus; species Ctenodactylus gundi. The sequence goes on along the minus strand of PVKB01000645.1, from coordinate 401,595 downwards.
TGTTTAACAGAATAAAGTTGGTCAATTAAGCACTTAAAATCTTGTTAAAGAATAGACTGAAGATATTGTTCTGTTATTACTTAGTAAGTGATCTTGTGTTGACTCCTGATGGTGATTAAAGGCCTTTAAGTTCCAGAGAAAAATTTGAGACCTTCATTTCTCACAGGAAGCAGACCGATCAGTCAAATTGGATACTACAGCGCTTTATTGCAATTCCTGATTATCCTTCATTTTATTAAAATGCCGTTGAAAAATAATTTATTATTTAGATGTTAGCAGATAATAAAAAATTCATTTTTGCTAATGGCACAATCTGATTATATTTTATCGCTCAATTTTATTGGTCTTGATAAGAGGGTAGTAGATTAATTATATCTCCAGTCCTCCAACTCAGAAACAGAGAAAATTATATTTGCTAAACTACAACTTACTTAGATCAAATAGTTTTTGTAGGATTTTAATTATATCATTTTGAGATCAAAAACAGATACAGCAACTCCAATATTTTATAATTGCTTTTGATTGTTATTGCACATTAGGAAATTCATAACGTATCATTAAATTATTCTTAACATATGGAATGAGACTAAAAATTTTTTTTTTTATTCACAACAAATTGAGTGTGATTTGTTAAAAAAACCTATTTTGTAGATTGCCTTAGTTTCATACCTCCAAAATACGTGGAGTAGTTTTTGAATGGAATGAAGGATTGTGATAGAAATCAAGCTCTGGCTTCTTGTATTTTTGAGACAAATATTCATGCAATTTCCATCTTTATCCATGACTCTTCTACAGTGCACTCAGCGTGGAGTCAGTGGTGATGTGTTACTTGAAATTCAAGGCTGTAGTACTAACCTTTCTTTAATGACCCTTTTACAAGACACCGATTTGGAACATATTAAAACATTTAGTCCTTCAATAATACCTTATTATTCAATATTTTATCCTGAGTTTCTCAGTAGAAAGTACTAAAGAAAGCTATACTTAGTACCTCATGTCTATGGGGTTTTTGCTGAAATCTTTGTCTTACTGTGTCTCAGGGGTAAATATCACCGTGATAGGAGGATTAGACATCTCAAAAGATGGCTTTATACATGTGGCTGTCGAGAATGGGTCAGATTTTATTGCCAATGTTGCTGAAGAAGTCCCCGGTAGCAGGATCTTTGATGGTGGCCTTATTAGAATAGAGAGACTTCGTTAAATGAATTGAATTGAATTAAGATAAATCTTTAATCTCATACAACTGCTGTTTCTATTTTTTAAAAGTAAGCTGTGGCACATAGCTAGATACACATAGAGGAAGACACTGAGAAGACCCCAAAAGAGAATCAGTCAGCCAGAAACAAAGGACATTGGGAGCCAGGGAGAGACAGGACACAGCCTAAGATCCTTGGTATGAAACCCTCATTCCCTATGTTTCTCTTAAAATTCTGACCTCCAGAACTTAATTATTTAAACTCACTGAAATTCATAGATTTTTAATTTAAATGTGTTTGAATTTTTTAGAGAGAGTAAATATCTGTTGTTTGACCATTAAATTGTAGCAGTTCGTCATGGAGGCTCCGATCCACCTGAACAATGGCAAGTTCCTGTTAACAACGAAGTTAATTGGGGGTAGTTTCCGGTGCAGCTAACGTTGCCGATGAACTGACTGGAAGGCGGAAATTGTGCTAGGTTACTTGGACAGGCTCACCCTAATAGTAAGGGCTCAAGAAAGGAAGAAAATAAAAGAGTAGGTCACAGAGATGTGAGGTGTGAAACACCTGAGCCTAAGGTTCGCCTTTGAAATTGAAGGAAAGAGTAGGGTGGAAGTCAAGCAGCTGCTGGAAGCCGCAGAAGGTGAAGCGGTAGATTCTCCAGGCAGCATACAAGCAGGGATTCTTCCCTTCAGGAGCCTCGTGTTCTAGACACACGCTCCACCAGCGCCAGCCCATGACCTCAGAAGGTCATGCAAGCCAAGCTGTCTCCTATCAGAGGGCCCCTTGTTAGGTTCCAATGCCACTGCCAATCAGACAAGAGGTGGAGCTTTGCTTTTCTGGATCCTGAGAGAGAATGGTCTTCAGTTCAGGACCATTGCCCTACAGGATATAAAGATAATAAATGTGTTTTCTTTTAAGCCACTAAATTTGTATCAATCTTTTGAAGAAGTCACAGAAAACTAATATATTTCTGTACCTATTGCTAACAGAGTACTTAAAGTAGGTTTTGAGGAGAGAGGTAGCACACATAAACCATTTGTCTAATTTTCTCCTGTGGTAAAGATAATTTATTTTGTTAATTTATAGTTCTATAAAATAGCTTTTAGGCCTACTTCTGTCTGTAGGGCTGTTTGGGGCTGACATTTAACATTCAAAGATTCAGATTGGAAGACTATTGAGTGTCCTGAGAAAGGTCTTCTCATTGTCAGTTTTGGGAACTGGGGGAAAGAAACAGAAACTTGTGGGCTTCTTAAATTGTGGCTCAGAACTGACATTCCAAACTTCATCCCATTATCACTGGACAAAGAGCAGAGTCTTCAGAGGTGGAAGAAATAAGCCAGTGAAAATGCAGGAAGGAAAGAAACAATGGTGGAGAGAGAAGAGACTCTATCTATAATGACCCTTTTCCAAACTCAGTTTCCTCTGTATACATGTCCTTTCCTCAGAAAAGCAACACATAGTTTGTCTTTAGAAGGAAAATATTATGAATGCACTGTTGTTTATTGGAATAATGGAAAAGAGAAGGACACTGGGCTTGGTCCATCCTAAGAGCAGCCAACAGTAGGGAGTATTGTCTGCAACAGATATAAAAATGATGCGGAAGCCTGTAAGTATGGGTTGGCTTTTTTAACCACTGCCGTAAGCCAACCATATTGAACAGAAAGAATCACATTACCATTATAGAAGTAATTGCTATACATGTGTACACTAGTATCCATATGCTTTCCACCATGTAATAATTGATGTGAAGTGTGAATAAAATTATTCAAGATTTATACATTGAAGCTTAACTTTGTTCTGCATGGGTTTCTAGACCAGAATATAAATTTTAGCAATGAATGGATTTATTTTATTCAGTTGAATAACAGACCATAATTATTTTGAAACAAAAAGAAGTGATTTTGGACAGAAAGCAAAATTACTAACATAATCTATTTTCATTAAGGATTTATTCATATACTACAGTTTTTATGTGGATATGCTTCAGAAGCACATTATCTAATGTTTGAAAACTTCTTTAAGTATTGTATGTAGCTGAACAAAAGACTATAAAATTTGAAATTTTGGTAAGCTCACTACATGTGTCACAACATTGTAATTTTTTCATTAAAATTTTTTAAAATCTGTTCCTACTGTGGCAATTTGTTCATTTCTCTATCCTATTCTTCCAAACGACAAATAAGCCAGCGCCAGGTGATTGTCTAAAGAGCTCGTCATCAATTAATACCATCTTCCTTCCTTTTTCCTGTTTAAATAGTCTGAATGCACATTTAAAATTACATCTTCTAAAATTTATTTTTCATAGTTGTTTTGATAAACTACATGTTTTTAGTTTTATATTTAGGATGATAAACATTCCAAATATTATATTTGTGTAGTTTGTTCCCTGGAAATACAAAGACTCCAAAAACATAATCATTCCCCTCTTTTTATTTTAGCATAATTTCTTTCTTAATTTTTGTTATGATTAGCACAGCTTTTAAAATTCAGATCTAGTTAATGGCCTGCATATTTTCAATTGTATATTAAATGTTATTACAATTATGTCATTGTTGCGCTTCTAATATTAAAAGAAAGTAATGCCTTAGATTCTTCAGAAGTATTTAATTTGCCAAAGAAATGCTCAAACTTCAAGATGTTATCCAAGTTCAGAAGAGATTACAAGGAAAATAGCTGAAATCGTAGAACATACTTAAGAAGAATTCTGTGTAGCCCTTGGGATGTGGGGCTTGAGTTTCCACACAAGACAAGGCTTCCTAGAATTTCTCAGAGATCTGACTTCCGGATCTATCATCATTCTGAAGTCTGAAAAGACCCATGTAGCCAGAGAAACAAAACTGAGATTTGCAAAATACAACTGGTTGACTTGGATTTCAGTCTAGGAGACCAGAAGGTAGGTTCTTCTAAATCATCCTGGTGTTTTGAGATGCAGAAAGTGTAGAATATAACTCGCGTTGTTTTGAATCATGAAGTCTGTGGTAATTGCAACACAGCAATAGAATATGGACATAGTAGTGCATTGAATATATTTAGTGTTTCATACAATATGCTAAAAAACCTGTAGGACAAAGTTGACTTTTGCTATATATATATATATATATATATATATATATATATATATATATATATATATGTGTGTGTGTGTGTGTGTGTGTGTGTGTGTGTGTGTGTGTGTGTGTGTGTGTGTGTGTGTGTGTGTTTGTGTGTGTGTGTGCATGTGTGTGTGTGTGTATGAGCATATTAAAATTACTCTGGATGCATCAGTTATTTTCTATTAATATTTAAGAATTTGTTGCAATATTAATATAATTTTTAAAATGTATCATTACTCTACTGATTTTATGATGTTCATATTTGGTGTGCATGATTGTGTCTTATAATTAGACCAAAATAAAATGCTCTGAAGCTCTAGCTTTTAAAGAAAATATCCTATGAAATAATAAGAGGCACTATATATCACCTAAATGATTGAATAGTCATGGTAGTTGCTTATACTCTGATTTGGAGATGTTCCTTTGCACAAAAGAACTGATACCTCAGTTTCCTGGGTTTGCTACAATCCCTGTACTCGTTACTTCCACGTGAAAATAAGAGAATAGGAGCTTCAGGAAGAGGCAGATATAGGATTGGAGCGAGAGGGACTGTGAGCTGTGAGAAATGCAGAAAAACTTCAGCAAAATCAAGGCCTCAGTTCCAGGACAAGTCAGCAGGTGTGTGCATGGCCACTTCAGAAGTACTGGAGAAACTGTCAAGAGCAAATCGTCTTCACCTGACATTGCGTGGCGTGGTAGAATGATGCTTCGGAGATCTCCACGAAGCTGCATCTACCGCAGGCTGCACACTTCACCTTAAATGTCACGTGAGCTAACAAATAGCGACGAAGGTAAGGCTTTGAGAAAAAGACTATCATCTCTCTTAGAAGACTCAAGTAGCAACTTGAAAAACTGTCTAGACATCAGTTGCTTCAGTTAAATCCTGCTGTGGTTTGGGTCTAGACTGTTCCCTAAATGTCTCAGGTGTTTGAGAGGTGATTTGACCGTAGGGTTAATTGTATCGGTAGACGAGTTCATGAATGATTTCGTATGATTTTGAGAGGTGGGGACTGGTCAGAAGGGGCGGACCAGAGGGGCCACGGCCTGGAAGGGTGTGTCTCCCTCGCACCCTCCCCTCTCTGCCCTCGCTCTTGGCTTCCTGACCATGATAGTATAAGCACCTGCGCCCCTCCAGGTCCCTCCCACATTTGCTAGCAGATCACGCATGGGCAGTGTGACATCTTTCAACTGTGAGCTAAATGAACCTTCCTACCTTGTGGGTGCTGAGTCCTATCTCAGCAATGAGAAAATAACTAAGGCAAATTTCAGTCATGAAAGAATTACAACAGCAGTAAAGCATTTTTAGTTTTGGAGGCTGGTTGCCTAAGATCAGAGACCCAGTACAGACGGAGTTCAGGGCAGGGCTGCTTCCTGTTTGCTTGGCTGTCTTGTCCCCAGGTCTTCCCGTGTTTCTTTCCCAGTGGGCAAGCAGAGCGCAGCAGAGAGTGAGCTGTGTTCCCTCTGTGAGGGTATCGTTGCTGTGGGGTCAGAGCCCCAGCCTGTGACTTTGCATAACCTTAATTACCTCTTTAATGCTCCTATATGGAGATTCACATTGATTAGTAAGGCTTCAAGAGGTTAATTTTTCAGGGAGACTCAGTTTGGATTATAGTAAGTATATTGTGTTTGAGTGTTAATTATTAAGGCAGTTCTGTCCAATATATACTAAAAGGAAATTACGGAGACTGAAGTGGAAGAAGCCAAAGGTATTTTCAAGTGTGAAGAATAGTTCTTTTGTTTATGGTACAATTCATCATGTTTTATACTATGTGCTTAAAATACACGTTTTTCACTAATTTGACCATTTTGGCTTTCATGTGTAAGCTTGCTTCTTGCTTGGTTCAAAGGGCAGCCAGCCTGTAGGTACAATGTCTCCTTTTTGACATAGGTGTCTTTGCCCACTGGCTCTTCTGACTGTCTTCTACTGGGGACATATGGCTTCTCTGGGTACAAGTTCCTCATAGTTTAATCCATCAAGTCCTTTCTAATTAAGACCTATAATAGCTAAATATCATGATGTTTTTAGCCACAGGATTTTCCCAATGAAACAATCAAACTAACATAATATTTATTTTCTGAAAGACTGCAGAAATTTTACATGTACAAGAAATTGGTATGTGTTATATATATTATGGAATTTTGTATGGTATTTATATAATATTAGCTTATATTTATCATATTTCAACATTTAAAATATTACTTTTCAGTATTTCATAGTGAGTTTGGGTTTGGAGGCAGCCATATTTAAATTATAAAATTAATTTAAAATTTTATAGGCATTTCAAGGACTTAGCATTTGTTGAGAATGTTAAACCATGATGCTTTTGATAGAAAATATCCATATCCTTTTCTTAGTAGGAAAGAAATTGTGGTGCAGTTTCCCTGAGGACAGAGAATCTGGGAGTTTGTAGCTGGACTTCAGTGGGTAACACCAGCATCATTCAATGTAGGGCTGAAAGACTCGGTTCCCAGATAGCTTTTACCTGGACCAGTACAGTTAATCTTCATTCTGACTCATTCAACAAATGTTGGGGCTAATAGACTGTCTACAGCACCTTGGCGTGAGAGGCAGGACTTAACCCAAAGAAGGGGGGGCATCATCTCCACCAAAATCTTACCTTTAAAACAGCACAGTGTGTCAATGTGAACTTTTATTGTACACTATATTTCATTTTTAAAATGTTCATAACAATTCATATACATGGTACATATAAAGAGACCTAGGCATATTAAATATCCATCACAGAAATGAGTAATAAATAGATAACCAATATTTTTCCTTAAGGGGGCAAGAAAATTATATGCTGCACATTATTTTTAGCTCATTTTATATGATTAAGTGATGATTTGATACAGAAGCTAGATATTACTGGAAGAGTGCTCCACTGCCCAGCAAATGAACCAGGTCCAACTGTTACCAAAGGCAACAGAAGCATTATTGTGATTTATTACCAGACCACAGAAAATATGCCAAGATTCCTAACCACTTTCCTTCTGGATGGAAAACCCAGAAGTGTAAAGTGTACTTTTGTGGTCAAGGATCGGTATAAATTAATTAAATCTATGAGAATTAAAAAAAAAATTCCCCATGGTGGTTACAGCTGCATCTCTGCCATTTCTTTTAGTGACCCCAACAGGAGTGATAGCCCTGAGAACAGATCGCTATTAAAAGCAGTAGCGGTCACAGAATTCCCCTCTTTGTGTGATTAAATTGAGAAAGCATCCTCAAGAAAAAGCTGAAAAGGACATTAGGCAGCCAGGAAACCAAGGTGTTGAGAAACGCTTCCAAAGGGAATAATGACAGCATACTTCTTAAATTAAACTTTTTATTTTCAAGTAATAGTAGATCTATCTGTCCCATAAAAATATTGCAGAGCTCCCATGAACTTTCCTCCCATGGAAATATCCTGAAAACTCATTACGTTCCAAACAGTTTGTTCATATCGACGCAGTCAATGTAAAGCACTTCCACCTTTCTACCACCACCGGAACCCCGCTTTTACCCTTTACAGCCACGAGTTTCCTTCTCTTTGCAGCCTGCTCCTGGATTGCTGGCAAGCATTAATGTGTTCTCAGTTTCTAAGATTATACCATCTTAACAAACGTTCTGTACTTAGGGCCACGTTACATGTCATTTTGTGGGTTGGCTTTTCTTTGGAAAATCCATTGGGGTTGTTGATGTTATCAGTTGTTCAGTTTATTATATTGTTGATAAGGATGCTATAATCGAAGGGCAAAGAGATTAGACTTTAAATCATTAGTAGAATATACTTAAACAATTATAAATAAAACCAGAAGAAAAAAAAAAGAAAAAAATAATTTGCGAATTGGGCAATGACTAGTACCAACCCAAATTCAAAACCTCCAATCAATAACATAATTGGACAGCAATTAAGGGGCATAGAAATTCAGAATTGACAAATTGATTGGTTTCGGCTTAATTGATTAGTAGGTTACATGGCTCACAATTTACTGTTAAGCATGTCTTTTCTTCTGAGTGATGGCACATGGTGTTGTACTACTCTTAAATTTTTATATGCTCATTATTAATACACACAAGTGTGTTTCATGTTTACACACTGCTCTGTTCTGCTGTTTGCTGAGCTCACCGGTAGTTCTGAGAAATGGCTTTCTTCCTATGTTTTTTTTTTTAAGGTACTCTGTAGAAAACACCTGGCTATTTGCCATCAGGAGTGGATTTGCTCCCACCCTTGCAGTGCACACATGCCACAGTGGCATTTATTTTTCTTGCCTTACTGCAGTTTTCCTATGCGCACTTGAATTGTCTCTGTGAACGTGCGCCTTCGTGACTTCATCAAATTCGAGGAGTTTTCAGCCGTCAGTAGTGTACGCTCTTGCTCTCCTTTTCAGACCTTGGCTTCTCGCGAGTTCCCGAGGTTCTCTTCACCTTTCTAGCTGATTTTTTTCACTTTGTTCAGATTTGGGAAATATTTTTCAAATATCATTATGTCAATTCTCCCATTCTTTCTCACTACCACTCTGCTATTAAGCTTTCCTAGTGAAATTTTAAAGTGGGCCTTTGTTCAGATTTATAGCCTTCAGTTTTGGTTTCAATTTATTCTCCATTTATTTTCTGCTGAAATTTTTTTCTTTTCATTTGGCTTTGAGGTAATTTGTAATTGCTGGTGAAACAGTTCGTCATGATAAGTGCTTTAAATTTCCTATCAGATAGTTCTGATGTTTGTTTCATTTGCTTTAGTTTCTGTTGATTTTTTTTTTCATTCAGTTGGTGACAATTTTGATTTTCTTAGTATTTATTAATTTATTTTTGAGTGCCCTTCTTAAAATATCCAGGCTATTTTAGCAACCCTGTCAGGAAGTGCCGGGTTCTTCTTTGATGCCTCTTTTAACACACTATCATCCAAATGGGGTGAGTACCCAGGACATGACCTTTGGCTGCAGCTTGTAGGTCTACTGACACTAACCATCAGCAGGTTTGGTGGCTTAATTTCGGCCAGCTGTATTTGTCTTCTGGGTTCCTGGATCTCCCCCTGGTCTCTGCTGGTGCTGCATGAAGGTGAGAATTCCCTTGGGCCAGACTGCCTATTACTCAAGCCGAGGGCAGAGCCTCTGTGGTGGCCAGATCTTTCTTGCTCATATGTTGCTCCTTGTGGGAGGTGAAGGGATCCCAGGTTCAGTTGTGTGCTGTGAAAGGCATTTGCTCCTGTTGAGGCCTTCCTGTCAGCAGGGACTCTGGTCATTTCAGTGGCACCAGCTCCCTCCGTGCTGTTTTAGAGACTCTCGTGGAATCTTTGGGCAAAATGCTTCCTGGGCCCTCACTCCGTTCTCTTTTGAGGTAGCGGGGAGAGGTCAGTAAAGCTGGTTCTTGGCGACTTCTCTTGTTGGGAAGCAGTTTAAGACATCTTATTTCTATGAAGCTCGTCCAATGTCCCTAACCAGCTCCCTTTCTTTTTTTTTCTACATTCAGTGACAGGCTTCACTTGTCCTTTTTTCCCCCCTAGGTTTATTTTTATACTTAGCAGACACCAGCATGAGAAAAAAAAAATGCACAATTCTGTCCAGCCTGGAAGTCCAGTGGAGATTCCTGAGGCCTTGTTATAATACGATTCCACACTGCACAATTACTGTCAGTCTTGAATGCGCTCTAAGGAGAGTTCTGTTTCTCTTTGAAACTCCACATGGAAGTCATTATGGTCCTAAATATGGCACATGACAGAAACGTTGGAGTAAATGCTACAGAAAGTTTCAGGGTATATGCAAATGCTCATTTTGCACTTGTGAAAATTATGTTTATTAATACAGGTTTTTATGTAACTGTCCTTTAGATTTTACCATGGGGATGATTCATCATTGTGACATATCACAGCACAGCTGGTTGCCAGGAGTGACATTATAGCAAAGATTTATATAAAATATCTAAAAGTTATGCAGCTATAATGCATGCTCTCCGTGGGTAGCTCCATCAATACCCACATTTAGGATAATAGCTCTGGGGGAAAAAAAAAGTTCCACAAAGAGAAGCTGTAGTAATGAAATTGCTACAGCATCCTGGCAAAAGGGATGTGACTATAAAATTTGTATCTAAGAATATCCACCATCCTCAAATAGCATAGGAAAGTTGAAAGTGATTGCTCATTTTAAAGTAGATCTTGTTTGGAACGACAAAAAGTATATGTAATTTTTATAATTTTATAATTAAAATTTTCTATTTGAGATCTTTTTACCCTTTCATTAAAAGGAAAGATAATGTCCGTTAGTGATTTTACTTTAACTTTTTACATCATTAGGTTGGTTCTGTTTCCTGTGACAAATTTGTCAGTTGATTAGGATTGTGTTTACTGTTTCGTTGATGATTAGAAGTTATTAAATTCATGCTCAAATAATTCCGTATTTAATGATTGTTACAGGAAAAAAGCAAACATAGATTATCTTCCTTTTATTTTCAAGTAACATTTTGATCTCCAGATTTTTCTTTGATTAGAACTGTGCATAGGCATGGTCCTTCTTACCCCCGTGTTCAGGCCCTACATAACTCATCAGGAAGACACATCACACGATACTTCTAGCTTTCAGTGCTATTCCTTGTTTACTGATTATCACACATAAAATCTCTCCAAAGTGTATTCTAGTCTAAAAATTTCTCAAAATTCTGAAGAAATCAGTTTCTTATATCAATGTTATGTGGTTTAAAGAAAGAATTAGAGCTGGTTGGTGTGGCACAGACCTGTACTTCCTGCCATTTGGCAGGCTGAGGACCACAACTTGGAAGGTTAGTCTGAACAACTTGGCAGGATCTTATCTCAAAATAAATAAATAAGTGTAATATGTCTGAAGATGTAGCTCCGAGCTACCTGGCTGTAACCTCCAGTACCAGAAAAAGTGGCAGAAAAAATAGAATTTAAAAATATTTAATTTAATGGAAGAAAATTTTATTTCTAACTTTTATGTTATTTTGACTAATTTTTGATTTTAACTTTATTAGAAAGTGTCTTCAAAAAGAACTATTTTTATTATGTTGTTGTTTTCGAGGAATTTTATAATTGTAATTAATGCTGTATCTTTTATTTTCATTAATAATCATCTCATTTTGCCATTTGGGTTGGTGCGAATGTGTGAAATAGAAGCAAAATGTACAGCATCATTCTTTAGAAAGTTATTTAATTTTTCGATCAATTCTCATTTTTAAAAAATATGTATTTGTTAAAATCAACTAAAAATAATACACATTAATTAAATTTCTAAATCACTCAACACTACTTATGAGAAAAATTAAACTGATATTAAATACATTGTTCAAGATCACAAATGTTGAAAACGAATGAGTTGGACACATTTTGCAGTCTGGATTCAAATTTCAGTCTCATGAAGGAAAAGATGGAAATCTCCTCATACTAAATCTGTGTCTTTCAGAAAGAGCCGGGAACCTGTTCTTAGGGACACTGGTCAGGAGGGGAAAGGTAGCTCTGAACCCAAGGCACATGGTGACATCTTAGTCCAGTTTCTTCTTCTACGACCTTGGAAATCTGGCCAAGAGAAATATTTCATTCTGAATTTTCACTTCAGGAAAATGGTATAGTAAGTTGGTGATGGACAGAATCAATGTGTGTCTTCTAGTTTGTTATGCTGAACAAAATTCCACAACACTGACAGTGCTGGGAAGCACGTCACTCGGGCAGATGATGCACTACCACTTTGTTCATGGGGTTGGCTTTCTTGAGAAAGGGACTCTACGGCCAGGCCTGAAATCCCAGCAGTCTGGGAGGCTGAGACAAGAGAATCACAACTTGGAGCCTAGCCTAGGCAATTCAACAAGATGTCACCTCAAAATACAAAACAAAACAAACAAATGAATGAATAAACAAACAAACAAAAAACGAGGTGGGGGTTTGTGTCTAAGGCCTTGAGCTCCATCCCCAGTTCCACTAAAAAAAAAAAGAAAGAAAGAAAAGAAAAGAAACAGTATGAACTCTGCCATCACCACCACCACCACCAAACAAAAACAAAAACAAAAACAGAAACCACAGAGGGACTCTAGAGACCCTCTTTGCCCCTACAGTCACGCGAGGAAACAGTGAGAAGCAAACTCTCCCCAAAGGGGACCGTATGGGACACCAAAGTCACTCGTGCCTTTATCTTGGCTCTGTGAAAAAAAAGCTACTGTATGTTACAGAATTCTCTATCTATATTTTGCCTGAGCGGCCTGAAAATGCTAACATGTAAGTCCTAGATCTTTCCAACTCCACACCGTTATTTGTAAGAATCAATTAGAATAGGGATATATAAATGTAAAGTTATGAATTGAATAAGAAATATAGGGGCTTGAGGAATAGTTCAGAGGTAAAAGTGCTTGTGTATGAAACTCAAGGCTCTGGATTCAATTCCCCAGCACCACATAAGGTGGGCATGATAGCACATGCCTGTAACCCTGGCAATTGGGAGGCTGAGACAGGAGGACTGCTGTGTGTTGGAGGCACTCAGGACCAGCCTGGCTGCAGAGTGAGACCTTGTCTGAAAAAGCAAACAAACAGGAAAGAAATATGAGCTTTAGCTTAACCAAATGTAATGAGTTCACTCTACATTTACAATCAGGAGTCTGAGTCATGGGTCGTGGGATTTGATCCATGTAAAATTAATAAGTGTGATAATTAAATTTATGAACCATCTTGGATGTTTTGATATATTTTAATTGAATTATTAATCTGTTTTATTTTGATAATGCTGGAAAAAGTATAAAATATTTTATAACAGTTGTAAAGTATATTTTGTAAATATATATGACATATACTTACACGTACCATAAAAGAAATGGCTGAAATGAAGCTGTACCTAAACATTTTACATCTTTAAACAGCAATACTTTATTTTTCTAGTAATGCTATATTTCTTAAATTCCTGTAATATAGTGTTGAGTCATTGCGTTTTGGCCAGAGCTTACCCTCTCTATCCTCATCAGAAGGAATGAAGGTAGAATTTCTTTGAAGTAATTTTAAATTAGGTTAAGACAATTTAAATTTCCTCAGTAAGATATGTTCTCCCAAACAGCCTCTGCCTCGCCCCATTATCACTTCTTCTTCTATCTCATTTCCTTGTTGTTAAAATCTTTTCTCTGTTCAGTGAAGCCGAACATTGGCTCCTCTAGTAGCTGCAATTTACGGATATTATACATACATGTATGTGTGTTATGACTACATGCTTGCGTGGTGTCACCTATTTCTACACGGAGGTCTTGTTCTACTTTTGTGGACCTTGTTTTTTTTAATTAAGAGTTTATTTTGAGCGGGAGTTTTAGGTAAGAGAAACTCTTTACACACACATTGCAGCTTCATTATTTCTACTACACTTTCTCACCTCCTAGCTCCTCACTCCTTTCTATATCCCCATCCCTCTCCCCACCCCGCCCCCCCCACACACAAAATCAACCTTTTCTGCCTTTTCTGCCATCACTCTTACTTGGGTCTCTTATTTATAGTCTGGGTTTCTCAGATTAGAGAAACCATAGGACGTTTAAGTTTCTTTGTCAGATTCTTTTCACTAATCATAATGATCTCAAGTTGCATCTTTTTTTCTTACAAATAACTCAAATTGGTCTCTCCTTAAGGCAGAGTCCTACTCTGGTGGACAGACACAATACATCTTCTTTGTCCACTCCCCTGTCTAGGATGAAGTATTGTGTGTTGTGCCCCCCCACCCTGTCCCCTCCATAGCCCATAGCCCCCTACCCTTGGCTTTTACATCAGGGCTGCACGGTAGATGCGCCATTACTAATCCAAGTACTCACCTGATATTGCGGCTCAAACTTCGTGCTATAATATAGAAACCTACGAGCACATAGCACATAGCACCGCCTGCGCCGTCACTGTACCCGGCCTGAGTTTCCCCGACCTGAGCGCGTCTGGTGCTTTTCTCCTCAGCTCTTCCTGTTCCCTCTAAGATGCCCACCAGCCATTGATCTTTCCTCTCTAGATTTGCCTCTGCCAGGATGCCTTGCGGTTCCATCACGACCACCGCAGCCTTTTCTGATTAGCTTCCCTTAGCAATGTGCACTTTGTGCCCTTACGTGGGTTTTGTCCCTTAACCTTATTATTTTTTAATTACTGAATTGTCATTGTTTGGAATGCCACGGTTTGAGCTTGAGCACTTATCGCACACCTTGTTTGCTTCCAGCTGTTGTGGATTATCAGTATAGTTTATCAACGCAGTTGCCATAAGCATTGAAGTGGAAATGTTTGTGTCGCCATGAGGTTTTCGTCTCTGTTGCATAGATAAGTGGCTGGAGGGTTACTGGACATTTTGATAAGACTTTGTTGAATTTGGTTAAAAAATTGCTGAATTTCTCCAAAGTATATATTATTCCCATCAAAAAATCAATCGACATGTCTTTTGTCTCACGTGCATGGCCCTTTGGGATGTCAGTTGTGGGACCTTAGCCCTTCTTGTAGACGCATAGTGACGTTGCATTCGTGTCTCATGTGGAACTAACCAATGACACATAAGGAACATCATTTTATGTAACGATTTACCATCTGCATATGTCGTTTGATGTGTCTGTTCATAACTTCTGTCTATGTTTAATTGGGTTGTTTTCTCTATGTTGAGATTTAAGAGGTTTTTGTATGTTTTGCCAGTCCTTCATCAGATATACCAGACTCTGAACAATATTTTCCCAGTCTGTGCCTTGTTTTTACGTTCTGTCCATAGTGTTTTTACTAACAAAGTTGTTAAAAAATTTGCGCAAAATCTAAAAAAAAATTGTAAAGATCTTCATGCTTTGAATAGTATATCCCCAACTAAAAATTGTTTCCAAAAATTAACAAGCCCGGGTACCTTGATGTAGGAAATAAGAAAAACTCATTTTTTTCCTTAAATTTTGTGTAACTGCATCTGTGGGCTAGATAAGCTTACTCTAAATTACACTTGCACTATATTTATTCTAATTTATTCATACTTTTTCTCTTTGGTCCTCTATACCCTTTCAGATATTTTTTGAGTCTCTTGTGTCGATTCCCACTTACTATTTTACCTTTACATCTTTCCAAATTTCTGCTAATGCAATTTTTAATTTTTACTTTCTTATGCTAATTTTTCTTGAAAACTTTTTCTAATATGTTTCATGACAGATCTTATCAATGATATCCCAGTTGATCATCTGTCTGTGTGTGTCACAGGTCGAGGGATGGAACAGCAATAACAACAGAACTCTACAAGGCAGCCTGGGCATCTTAGTGGCTTAGCAAGACTTTGTTTAAAAAAAATAAATAAAGTCTGCTGCATAGCAGGTGTGTGTGTGTGTGTGTGTGTGTGTGTGTGTGTGTGTGTGTGTGTGTGATTACAGAATTAGCAATGGTTTTTAAAAGAATAAGGCAGGTTTATGTTCCATTTACACCATTGTAATGTTGAAAGTGTCAGATGGCAACTTCTCTGGTTTCCCAGGTGTCTGTTGTAAGCTGCGCCCCTTGCGGGAGCAGTTGCAAGGACTTGTTAGAGCTGGAGAAGGAAGAAGCTGTTCCTCTACTCTGCCAGCAGGGGGCGTTCTGTCTATTCCACCTCCTCAAGAGTAGGACCCTAGCAACATTCTTACCCCACAGCAGCAGGCCGTCCCCCAAGGCGCTGAATTCTTCATTTAACTGTTTTCAAGGCTTCCAGATTCGGCTTCCCGGTCACCCTCCATCCCCACAGCACTCCTCATCCTCCAGCATCACCTCGACGAGGGCTGCTCGTCCACAATCTGATCTCTGTTCCTACGGCGCGGTTTCTCTACATGTATAAGGTAATATTTTCAGATTTTTCCCTTTTATTTCTCAGTCCAAAGAGTTAATAAAATAATAAAATAAGAGAATTTATTATAGCGCATGCGATATAAATGGCTAAAATATATAAAACTATATAAGAGCATTGTGCCATTGAAATCATGGGAAAGGAACCTACTAACCTACTAAATAGTTTTTTGAGTCTATTATTAACCTGTGTCACAAAATACATAGGTGGACTGAGTGTTCCAATGTGGCAGTCCCTTCCCAGAGATCCCTGATGATGCAGAGAACCAGAAGCACGGGTCATTGGCCATTGACATGGGCGAGAAGATTGCTAAGATTTTAATGAATTTCCACTGGTCATGTCAATCTATGGACATGCTAGAGTCTCAGGAGCTCCAGGCACAAAGGAAGTTCCGAATGAATTGCGAGCTCTTTTCTGGAGGTCCAGATGAGAAATCCAGGGGCAGTGCACACTCAAAAGTATTTACTGTTGCTTGTACATAGGCTGAAAAATCCATCCTTTTCCTGGGTCTTTCAGTCCAAGCAAAGTCTTAAACTTCATTAAGATGAGCAGTGAAAGATATCATTCTCCGGGGTCTAGGCAAATAGCTCTGGCTTTTGGGGGGTCAGGAATGAGAATGAGTTTCCTGATACATGGGGGGTGGGGGTGGGGTCAGGAAATACCGGTCTCACACTTGTCTTTTATGCCATAGAATAAAAGTGTTGTCTTCTGCTGAGGAAGGACCAGAGCCCTTTCATTTGCCAAACTCCAAGCCCCACACTTGTATCTTTTTAAAGATACAAAGCTTCTTCTGCCTCAGAGAGTACAGAAAGGTTGCTCAGACACCAGATGCCACCTGGCCAATAGCAGAGTGATTAGTATAAATAAGGTAGTTTATCCAAGCAGGGGTTGCCATGCACTACCTCAGCCGCAAGTGTCCAAAGCATGTACTAGCGTATCATTTGCAAAGAGTAAGTAGCCTCATGTGCAGTCTTTGGAAAATTTCTAGGGAGAACGAACAATTTCTGTTTTATAAAAGAAAACCTACTCTTTACTAGTAGCCTCCTGTATAACTGAGCCAAGCAGACCCAATGGAGTTCTGGGTCTGAAGCCTGCAACACGACAGCTTTGGCAGCCATGATTGTCACAAAAATTGTGAATGGTCAAGGCAGAAGGAGTGGCCACTCTTCTGTCTTTCACCAGTTTCTAAAAGACAGTGCACCCTTCTTGTGTGGTGTCTAATGACTCAGAGCTTGAACATGTGTAGAAATGAAGGAAAATACGTGGGTGGTTGATGCTAATCAGCTTCTAGATGGTATTACTAAAATAATTATTTTGCATTCAATGGACTTTAGTCTCCTTTTAAATATTTGTGTTGAAAAAATGTCCAAGTATAGTCCTATCTAAAACTTTGATTCTTAAGGCCAAAATAGAGCAGAGAATCTTTTGTGCATTAATTCCCACTAAACTGTCCTGATTATTTCTATTAGATTTTGTTGATTTCTTCTGAAACCCATTACCAAATATGAAAATATTCACCAATAAGTGATACGTTTGTCCATATTCTCTATATGTTCTTTATACAAATAAATATAAAATAAGTGTATATCTATAAATGGGTTTTCAATGAAGGTATTAAATTCTTCAACTGATAAAAAAGTAAAATAAAAACTTTCTACAGATGATTTTAACAAATCTTTAAGCTTAAAATTACTGTAATATTTGTAACTGTGCTCTGAAAGGTTGGAAGAGTTAAGACTTCATGTTTTTAGGTAAAAATGTTAACTCATTATTTATATATTTTAGCAATATTTTTCTACTCTAAGTCTTTCTATGAAATACAATTTTCCTATAGAGAATGCTGCTAATGTATGCTGTTTAGGCATCCTAACTAACCCCCCAATTTCCAGAAGACTTTATTTTGTACACTGAATGAATTTCAAGCAATGATTTATTTAAATAAAAATTAATAGATTTTCTGCTATAGAGTATGAGTTCTTCCAAATTGCTGAGTGGGTAACCCCCCTCATTTGCTTATTAAAAAAGATGCATGTAGGTTCATTTTCATTTTGTAATAGACGTGGAAGTCCAAAGCCCAATGTAGGACAACCCGGCAAGTCACCAGAGATGTCAGCACGACTGTCTTTCTCTAGACTGCCTCATGCTCTTGAAGACTGGAAACCCCAACAGTTATCGCAGGGAGTGGAATTGGGTAGTCTAAACTGAAAGCTAAAAATGAAAAAAAAAAAAAATAGTCTCCACAGTGATGTTGAGTTTGGCAATGGAAGTGTGCTGCTATCAGACTCTAAAAGTGTGCTGTGTATGTATAATACAATTGATAAAAGACAACTCCAATTCATAGAGAATCATATTGAAAATCTTGGGACACTGGCGTTGGTTGTTCAGATGACTGTGAGATTGATTGACACTGTTGTTAGTGGGTACAATCATAAAACTGACCCAGAAGGGATGGGATTTGGAGAAATGATTAAGAAATGATTTTGCGTATTTCAATTAGAAGTTTATTATTATTATCTATTGCTATTAGTATCATTGTTTGTAAATTAGTTGTCATGGATAGTTAGAAATAACAGCATTGTGAATATATTTGTAAAAGTGAATATGCGTATCTATGTCCATGTATAAATGTAGATATATAAGGACACTGTACCATAACTGTACTGTAAGCATCAGGATCCCCTCTCACCAGCTTGTAGACTTTTTTGATTTTGATTCCTTGACTTCATGAGGGAGAGAGAATAGATCTGCAGCTCAAACACTGGGACCAAACGCTGGAACCAAATTAACCATAGGCTTCTAGGTCTAGTAATGTCTCCATTTCCATCGTCGTTGTGCTGTTCTCAATTAAACAAAATATCAAAATATAACTTCACTATCGCTTTATTTTTTGTGCCAAACAGTTGAATTTGTAGTCTCTAAACAGACATAGAAGAAACATCTAAACTGTGTCATTTCTATTCTGGTTGGCTTGTATCTTTTCTTTTCTGCAAAGAACGAGTGGCTTTCCAGGGCAGCCCCTGGATCATGAATACTAAAGCGTCTATCAGGCTTCAGCCAACAGGCTTTACTACCTTCATGGTGGGACAGGTCTCACTGTTCCCTTCAGAGGATAGGAAATCTGTATTCTAAGAACACAGCTGTCACAGGGAGTTGAAGGAATTCTTTTTCAGGTAAACAATGTAGAATTTTTTTTTTTAGTACCTAGTGAATTCTGATACTGAGTTTCAAATGACTGGCAATTTTGTCTCATTCTACTTTGGTATTCTCTCAGAATTATTTTAATAATATGTTGGGGAATGTGTGTTAACTGGAATTTATATGAAAATATTTAAGAAACAGTTTCTAGTTTTATCAGTTTAGGAAGCCTCTTCCCTGTGTCTCCTCACGCCCTCCCTCCCTTCTCCCTTCTTCTCTTTCTCCCCTCTTCCCATTCCCTCCCCTTTCTTTCCCTTTTCCCTTAACAATGTTCCTTCCTTTACAAGGTGTTTGTGAAGAGGATGTTCTTCTATGGCATGGAATATTCACTACCTGACACATCAAAATGGCATTATGTTTTGCTTACTATACTCAGGTCAGGGCCCAAACACCTGCCCCTTTCAGCCAGCCTACACCTCCAGATAGTAACAGTATCCATCGGTACATTAGGCTTTTGGAAAATGCTCTAGATCCAGACCACGACACACAGTATCCTCTCATTTCTCAGCAGAGTGATTTGTACATTCTCATTCTGCAGAATTATTCCTGTGATGGTTGATAACTCTTGTTCTGCACACCAGGCCTTTACCCCCGGTGGCTCCACTGCCCCGACCAGGGAGACGTTGATTCAGCGTGATGCTGAGCTACACACAGGCTTTTTTGTTCATCCCCACCTCTCCTACGGCGAGATCTGTACAGCCTGAGGTGTGCAGCCGTGGGGAGACTATGGACCAAGCTACGCCCCGCCACACAGCTTTCTGATTTGGATTCAAAATGGTGACTTCGAACTGTATCAGCTTAGGTAACGGAACTACTGTCCTCTGAGCTTTTTCCAGGTCAGGGTTCGAAGCGGAGGAGCACGGAAGGCAGAAGTGCCGGAAGCCTGGATGGAGTTCTGGGCTCTGGCGCAAGCGCATTTGCAGCGCCAATTTGTACTCGCCCTTGGGCTCTTGTGACACTTCCGGTGTCCCCGGTTTTCCACATGTGCCTCGGTAATAAACACTCCCTTTTCCAGATCCCCACAACCTTGATAATATCTTACATCTCCTTTTGTTGTAGAATTGCTTTTCCTGAACTTTTGGGAGATAGGCAGGCTTGTCTGACTTCAGAGAGCTTCCGTTTGGTCGCTCTCCGCTAGTGCTCGCCAGCAGGTGGCAGTCTGGGATATTTCCTACTTCTCTCCCTGACTTCCACCTTGACCTCTTTGGTCCTTTCTTTCTGTGGATTTTGTTCTATCCAGGTTAGTTTTAGTCCCAGCCAGTGCTCCTTGCTGTGACGCATTCTCGGGTAGCACTTCGGGACGTCGTTTTCAGGGTCACTCAAGTGGAGATCCCGCCCCTTCCTTGCCCTGGGCTGCAGAGCTGGTGGCGCCATGAGGCTGGCAGGCTCACCATGTCCTCACTGTCTCAAAGTGTTATTTATGGGAATAGTCAGACAATGTTTTCTAAAGATGGAAAAAAGATTATTGTGTTCTTGTTCAATTTCACTACATTTCGATGATCATTCCAAAAATACCCAGGACCCAAGTTGTTGCTTCCAGCTTTGCACCAACCACCCCGCCCTTCTATCTCTGTCTATTTTCTGTGAGGCTATTGTAGAATTCTTGCTGAGTAAGCTTTGCTCAGCGTTTTTATTTATTAGAAAAAAGACACATGGGGTGAGTTACACCATCATTGAAGTTACGTAGGTACACTGCTAGCCAGCTACAGGCATTTGCTTATCCAGAAGAATATGCTAAGAAGCTATTTTTGATTATTTGACTCAATATTTTAAATTTCAATTTAATTCCTCTTTCCCAAATTGCAACATTCATTTTGACTTTTGTTAATTGTGTGCCTTAAAGGTGAAAGTGCTAATTTCAGAATAACTTTGAGAACCCTTGAGTCAGGCTTTCTATCAGTTTTTGTTTGTTACATGGTGGTGTTATTCTCTCAAATTGGTACTCACCTAGGGTTTTTTCTAAAATTATTTGACCATGCAACTGTATTCTCTTCAAAATAGCCTAATTAATAATAACTTTAAGTTATATCTTGGAAATGTTTATCCCCCCAGCCTGTAATATATACATTTAACAATCCTTTCCAGCAAAAATGCGTATGACTTATCCTTAGTAAATCAGGATTAATGTTCACTGATTCTTCATTCTCATTTTTTGCGCTTTGAAGTCAGCTATTTTGAAACTATTCTACAATAATGGTATGAGTGATTTGGGTCGATTCATTCTGTATCATTTTTATTTGTATATGTTTGCATTATGTATTGATTTATATGTTGACACCAAATGATGTGGGGAACCAGTGTAGATATGCATGACCTTTGCATCTCTCTTAACCTCCCTTTTCCTTTCTCTGTCCCCCACAATTCCTCATCCCATGTCCTCAGGACAAGGGGTTCTTATCTCTGTGAATTGTCTTAGATCTTTTTTCATACATTTCTGAAAATTAATATTGTTTGTATACATATGGTAATTTGGCACCTAATGTTCAATGATTTCTGGTCATTTCCTTCCTAATTAGTGATTAATACAAATGACAAAGAAATACATTTCCTCTTTAGATCCTTGCATCGCCTTGGGAAAAATGATGGAAATTTGGCAGATGCAAATCGCCAGCCTCAGTTTCACGTTCTAAAGACCATGTCTCTTTCCCACCTAATGCTTTATTTTTCTAAGCTAAAATCCATCCACTTAATAACACATACATAAAAATATACATATGTAACAAGTAATTTATAATTATTTATGTTATAACTTATACAAAATTATAAATGTGTATTTTTGCATATATTAATATACATATATGTACACTCATTCATTCATAAATATAAAAATACATGAATAAATCGATTTATTCAGGAAATTCCCACAAACAAAAGTTCCACAAAGACTTTATTTTGAATGAGAGCATTACAGATTATCCAAAATAATTTACCCCCTGCCATTTTTAGTACAGAAATTAATGAAGGGGGAGCCTAATACCATCTGCTTTACAGATGCCCTGGTGATTTGTTTCCAAAGAAAAATCAACACTCCTAGCCACTGAGAAAGCCTGAATTTTATAGAATGCTTTTTCCCTATTAGAAGTTTAAAAACAATTAGATAAGTAAGATGCTCATTGTTCTTAGCCAAATCTTTGAGAAAACCTGAAGAACTAATGAAAGGCAAGGAATAAATATTGTTATTTATATGAATCTATCTCAATAAATCAGTCTAAAGTTCATTGCTGTGGGAGAGGCAATTCACGGGGTACTCAGAGGGGTTGGATGGGTCCGATTGGTTTCTTTGCTGAGACGAATGTAGCTGCTTTCCGGCTTATTTAGATGTAACATTTTCTGGTAAGACCATGTCACGTGTACCTGACAGGTGGATTGAGATGTACTCACTGTTCTTTTCACCTTCATCCTAGGACACGGACAGTGACTTTTAATCATAATGATTTTATACACGAGTATCTTATGTGAGCCCTAGCCCAGTAGAAATTAGGACACATGTAGAACACAGCTTACGAGATTTATGACTGGGAAGCTTGTCCTTGTTACATATGAGTTTTAAGTCCTTAAAATAGTCAGCAACTTTTTAGACATTTTTATTAGTGCAAATTAACTTCCAGGACAATGGGGTTTAGTTTGCATTTCATTCGCCTTGACCAACTTCCTTCATTTTGGAGCTCTTGCAGCATGGTCACGTGCATACTGTGCTCTGGTGCCCTGTCACCAGCTGGCTCACATCTGCTGTTTCCTGTCTGCACAGGGAGAGGAAACACACCGGCACCCAGGCGCATGAGAATGTGCTTTCCAGAATGTTTCCTTTGTATTTAACTCTTCACTGGAAAACTAGCACCTCCACTAGGCGTTTGGTGGTTTCTCATTCAGCTGAGATTTCTTTCTCCATGAGTATATACCACGTAATTCCTCCTGAAATATGATCTTTATACTGTTACAGTTTATATTTCAGTTGGTTTTTATGTAAAAAGGACAAAGGCTGTGCTTAACTTGCGTTTATATTTTCTGTCATCTCATACATCATTGACTTTCTAGAAATACGTCTTTAGTTTCTAAGTCCACCTCACATGCAGTTCTCAATGGTTGGGGCTTAAATGGCCCATTGAAGCCACAGATGGCGTATTCGTAGTACCACTGATGGGAAGTGTCGGTTAAGTGGACTTAGTCAATGCCACATGTACCAGTGACAAGCTCTTTTCTTGTGATGGTTAAAGAATGCCACCATCAACGTTGGGAGCTCTCTGTAGCATCTTCTTTGTATTTTCCTTATCCTATCAATTCATTCATTGATTCAGTAAGATTTTTTTTTTTTTGCCTCACTAGGCTAAAAGTTATGCTGTGTGAATCAGATTTTTAAAAAGAAGTCACCTATACAATTTAGCATTTCTGAATTACTACAAAGGTAATATAACAATAATACATAGTAAATAAAAATGGGCCCATAGTTTTGTTCATCTGGTATAATTGTTCCTCCTCTGTGTTATGCTTCCATAATATCAAATAAGATACAGCCTTCAGAATTCTATGATTAATTATATACAGACCTGTTATCCTCTGCCACTGTCATGGCTTTCTCCATCTGGTTGATCTGGAATTAATTAATTAATTGGTTACCTCAAAAATACTTCTTCTTCAAGCCTTACCCAGCTAGACTAAATTTTCTTCTGTTTTATCTTATTCTAAGATATGAATTCACTGGTTTACAGTGGTTGGTTTGTAGTACTGGAAACTTCGGATCTTTCCGTTATGTTCCTTTTTAAAATTATATCTCCAAGCTGAATAGAATGATTTTAAAGATGTTCAATAATCAGGGGTAGCATGAAAGATGGGGAATCTGGAAATAAGTTGATTTCAACTTTTAACATGCAGATTTATATTTAATGATCATTATATTTCAGAGTTCATTGGTTGCAGTTTCAGAAAATTTCCTTTAAAAACAAATTGAAGACAGAAAAGGAAATACGATTTGTTTAGCTGTAAGAAGAGTTGCTAATCTAAGCCATTTATAAACATTTTAATTTTGTTTCACAATTTAAAAATGGAATGAGTACCCTGTCCTGGCAAAAAGCCACAGGCTATGATTTTTAACTCCATGTAAAAATATAACTTCAGAGAAAGTAGGAAAATGTTGTTTCTAAGAATAAAGGATTTTATTATGAAATAGAAATGGTAAAATCATTGTTTGAGGATATTAATTTTTTGCCACAGAAAGTGAACATTAGTATCTTAACTTTTTTTTAGAGTGGTTGTATACTTGACCTTTGACACCACAATTCTGATTATAAACACAAAAATGGCTGAAATTTTTATTCATTATTACTAAAATTAAATAGTAAATCATTCTAAGTACCTAATGAAATTCTATGATTGTCTTAATTATTAATTAAACTTGATTTTAACTGCAAGTATTTTTTATATTTTCTTTCTTTAGATATTTTTCCTTTTATATTCTGAGCCAGCGTTTTTATTTCATTTGTTGTATCATATTATGGGTTTCTAAAAGGGTAAATTCCAGAAATAAAATAGGCTAAGTAAATTACTCATTGTTGACATCAGTTGTCTAATAAAATGAACTCTCCTTATAGCTGGGACAAATTTGAAATAGGAAGCTAACGAATAGCTCATTATTATTTCGCCCTTGTTGATATATTCAATCGATCTATATTCTTGCCCGTCTGTTCCTGACACGCACTTGTAATGACGGCGTTGCAGCACCTCGTGCCACAGAGCCTCGCTTTAGGGACGGCTTGTGAGCATTTGAATCTTGACACTGTAATAAACCTTGAGTCATTCAGAAACTGACTTGACCCTGTGTGTGTGTATGTGTATGTATGTATGTATGTGTGTGTGTTTATGTATGTATGTGTGTGTGTGTGCACTTGTCTGTGTATTAATGCATAAACATAGAACCTGTTACTAAATAATTTCACTCAAATGAAATGCTTAATATAGGAAAATTTACTAAGACAGAAAATGTTTGCTTAGGACTGAAAACTATAGTGAGTTAGATTTGGGAGATGGATAGATAAAAGGCCCATAGTTTCTCTTAGAGGTGTTAAAATATTCTAGAACCCACTACAGTGATAATGCAAATGTCTGTGGAATTAAAAGCAGTGATTTGTATACTTTGAGTGAATTGTATGGTCTGGGTGTTGCATCCCAACACATAGCTGTTTAGAAAATCCCTTCTTCATTTCTGCTTCTGTTGTTGTTTCTCTTCTCTCCGCTCCTGAATAAGAACAACTTCCATTCCTGATCAGCAGCCTCTGGTCCCTTCTGCCCTGAATCTGCTGGCTTCTGCGCATGCCCCGTGTGCTTGGGCGACCTCTTGTGCTCTTGTTCATACTCAGTGTATTTTCTCGTCTGTTTTCTGTGACCTGTGATTCCTTCTCTTTTGCTTCAGCTCAGTCATGTTCCACCTTCGTAGTAATGTGCACGTATGTACTGACTTGATTAAGGCCCGGAGCTCCTTGCTCACTGTCTAAGGCCTTGTGTGAAGGAAAGCCAGGCTCTCCTAGTTATGCGCAGGTGTTGGGAGGTTTCTTCCGTGTTAGAAAGTGTGAAAAAAATTTCCTGATATTATCTGGTATTTTTCAAATCTTTTTGTTGTAGAATTCAAACTAAACATAAATTTTAAAATTAATGGATGACAATTTTCATTTGCTTCATTGTACTAGTAGAAGAAATTCATAAATTACTAAGTATGTTCTTAACTGTCTGAATAAAAATTTTTTCATGGTAGATCAAAGAAATAGTAATTGATGTATATAATCCATTAGTTGGCTGAATTTGTATCTATTACTGCATCATTGTACTTTATAATTAAACTTAACAATTTATTTAGTCGTTTCTCTGCTGTGTTCTGTTCTTGAGTCCACAAATGGCTGTTACATTTTGAAGATGTATGAAGCACTCTCGTAAGTGTGATCACATGAGGGCTCATGAGATTCTGGCGTGTGTAGTTAAGCCTATCAGAAAAATACTGAAAGAGGATCTTACACTAGGTACGAGGAAAAAAAGATGTGTCTTCTAGGTAACTGGTATCTGTACAAAAAGGAGAGAAAAAATGTAGTAGTCTAAGACCTAGTTAAAATATTTTATTTAGTCTACCAATGGTAGTGATCAAATAATTTACAGTTTTAGTACATAATTTGGTTTGATTGTTACAAAATAGAATGGATTAAATGCATAGATGTCTAATGAGATATGTTGAGATTCTAGATTACGGAGGTTACATAGGGCATGAACAAAAAGGGAATTAAAATTGTTTAAAAACAGAATATATGCAATGCGATGACTGAACTTCGAAAGTAAGGAATACATTTCTGGTTATTTACAATATTAGTAAGTAGATTAGTAATTAAGCATTATGAGACTTGTATTAAGTATCAGCCATTGTATGAAATTCTGCATTATATAATTGGGTAAAATGTTTTCATTCATTTTTATAGGAATATGAGTTAACTCAATAAATTAAAAAAAACCGCGGAAATATAATTCAAATGACTGGGCCTTTTCCTCGGAGGCCTTTCCTTCTGGAGAAGGCTCGTGTTAATGTTATGGAAGCAAGTGTGCCCTGTGGTGCAGGTCTGTAATCCAGTACTTTGGGGGCTGAGGTAGTGGGATCACAAGTTCAAGATTAGCTGGGGCATCTTAGCAGCTAAGTGAGAAATTGCCTTCAAATAAATAAAAATATTAAAAATGGACCAGAAATATAAATTAGTGTGAAGACCCTGAGTTTAAGCCTCAGCATCATGCACACACACACACACACACACACACACACACACACACACACGCACACACACGCACGCACACAATGATTATGGGAGAATATGAAATGCAGAATGGAAATGAGACCAGCTATTGAAGAGCTGCTTTAACATCAAATACACGCAGACACTGGGACACTGGGGTCTTTGGTGTGAAGTTTTGGGTACAACCAGGTGCTGCACTGATGGGCAGAAACCACAGGGGAAAGCTTTGTATGTAAATTTATCTTGTAGGAGGGGGGCTACTGAGGTAGGTGTGTGTGTGTGTGTGTGTGTGTTTAAGGAAAGTGATGTGGTTAGTTTTGTGTTTTAGATTCCTTTTTTATACAAAGAACCACATTTTGGGTCTATATGGATGAGAACTTGGACATCAAGAAAGTAGATATTTAGGAACTACATATGATAGATGCTGACAATAATTTCACTTTTATTTTGGAGACTTGAACAATGGTAGCACCAAACTGATGACCAGTTTGAAACGCAGTGTATTTTTAAAGTAGATTTAAGGATTGCAGCTAGATCTGTGTTTGTCTGATGAGTGTGTGTGCCAGACAGAAAGCATTTAAACATTTCACTATTGTTTTTCTTTTATAGTATTTTTTTCTTTCTGTTTTGTTTTGTTTAGAAAGAGGGTCTTGCTCTGTAGTCCAGGCTGGTTGTGAACTCACTATGGAGCTCAGGCTGACCTTGAACTCACGAAAATTTTCTTGCCTCAGGCTCCTGTGTGGTGAGACGCAGCTATGTAACATTTCAGAGAAGAATAGATCACATTTATGCATAGATGGTTCATAAGTTATAAAGGAGTTCAAATTTTTGGGGGGCAATTAATTTGGGACCCCCTCCCAGGTAGCTGGAGCTTGTACCCCTCTGTTATTCTTTCCTAAATAAAGACTAGTTCCACCTATTCTAAAAATAAAATCTTAACAGCTGGAAACATTGTGACCATTACATAGTGATGGCGTAACCACTGCTATGTCATGGCACCGGTCTATGCCCAGATTTAATGACCTCCTCTCTTAGGCATCCATTTAGTATAATGTTGTCTTTTCTATATGAATTTATGAATAGAAAATCAAGGATTTTCTCTTTTTTATGTTGTTATTTGGGTCTGTCTTTATTTCCCCAACCACCCCTCTAACTCACTCATCACACACAGACACTTTTATATTTCAAGATGCCCCAAACTATGTTTGATGTCTCTTTGAGCCGCTGTCTACAGTAGCTCGAATATACATATACTGAATTTTATGGACCTCATCAATTAAGAAAAGAAAATAAAAATACTTTGACAACACTGTATATGCATATGTATAAATTAAATCATTTCATTGAACTTTTGATTTGATGGCCCTTGACTAGGAAAATTGTTTTACAATATCAAATATCAGTAGAGTTATTAGAAGGCTAGCTTCTTTCATAAATTGTTATCTAGTATACACAGCCTATCAATATCCATAAACATAAATATATACAATTGTGCTTGCAAGATATGTTAGAAAGTTCTTTATCAAAAACAGAAAAAGTTGACTTTTCATCTTAAGTGTTATGTTCAAATATCTATGTTCTTTAAAACTCAGGTCACCTAATTAAAGTTTGTTTTTAGCTCTATTTTTAATCTAAGGCAAAGTTTATTTATTTCATGTGTTTATCTGATGTACCTTCCACATGTAAAGTACATGTGTAGCGAGAGTAATGTATTTTAGAAGTGGCCATGGATCTGGTTAATGCTAAAGTCACCATAATGGAAGCACACTGTCCACATGATGAAATTGATTTTCAACCATGGACCTGCCAACGTCTCCTGATAAGTTCTGTCTTTCACCCCAGGTGTTGACTCTCTGTTGATCTTGTGGTTCATTTGTCCACTGTTCTTGATGATACTGTCACTAGTTTTTCCTTCCTACTTTATGTTGTATGATTAAGCCAATGTTATTCCCTGAACCCCAAAGCTTACTGAAGATGGCTTTAATTTCACAGATTTGTTGTCTTACATAGGAGATACGAGAGTGATGTCAAGTGGAAGTGTAGCACCCACAGGTGTCAGGGGCCAGCTGCACTCTTCCCAGAAGCTCCGCAGGCTCTGGACGCACCCAGCAGGTCACCCTCTGCTTCTGTAGACAGCTGCTCATCACTCAAATTTCTGCTTGCTTTTGGACACCAACGTGCTGCGTTCCTTCGCGGGATCTTTTTCTCTAAGCAACAGCACAAAGATGCTGAGGACCATTTGAAACCACAATTCGGCTTTGAGGTTATCAAAGATCTGAAATTAGATTACTCAGCAAACACGAGGCAAATTCCAGAGATCCCATCGCTTAGAGGTCTTTCTGATCAGAAAGCTTTCCCCAAGCAGAACATTCTCTCTCAGCAGTGCCAGAAAAAGAAAAAGGCACAGAGAACTTTTCAATATCCACCTACAAATCTCTCTTCGCAGAGGAGTTTGGAGATTCATTACTCCCATATGTGTCCGAGTTTACACCGCAGGCTGCTCCTAGGAGAGTGATCTTACTGGGCCAAGCGTGTAATCGTTTATTTGAAATAACTGTCTAATTTCAAATGGCAGCCCTTTTTAAATGACCTTAATATCATATTTTTTCATGGGAATAATATAAATTACTCATCAAAAATAAACAGCAAATGCTATACGATGTGAATTTAGAAATACCATCTTGTATCGTCCCTTTGGCTGTGAGCCTATGTACTACCCAGCTCCTGCTCCCACGGTCATGTAGCTTCTCTGGAGCGGAGATCAAGGCCTGCTGCTTTTATTCCAGTCCTTCTTATCGCTTCTCTGGATTTGCAATAAAGTGGATACTTTAAATACACGCTTCCTGCACCTTCTGCTTGGAAACAGAGGTGGATATATTTCAGGTTCTAAGCTGCAATGTAAAGCAATCTTAGAGGCTGATAATGGCCCAAAATATAGTGTGTATGAGCAGAGTATTGCCTTAGTTTTTAAATGATGTGAAAGCTTAGAAATTACATGTTCAGTAACTTGTAATTTACTAAATATGCACCATTTCTTAAATGGAGAGACATTTGACATTTTATCCAAAAATTTCTTAAAAGAATAAGAACATAGGAACTTGTTCTTTTTCTCAGGGAAAGAAAATCAATGGTTTTCTTTTAAGCATCAAAGCTTCGGTTATAGAATTTCATATCAGCACTTACAGATCTCGAGAAGCGTTTTCTACATCCTGAGAAAAGAGAGGAAAGGCGCTGTCCTTTGCCACACAAAGCATAAATCTAGACAAAACGTAATTTCAAAGTGATATGCAACTTTACCTGAGAGAAAAAGAAAAAAAGAAAAAAACCCAACAGTATCAACTCTTTCTCAATCTCTCTCTCTGACACACACACACACACACACACACACACACACACACACGCACAAATCCTAACAAAATTTTTGTATCTTGTTACATACATGTGACAATTACCTTATAGATTATAAGTAATGTATGCAAAATATGAATATGTGAATAAGCTACTCACTGCTGGTGCTTTAACTGCGGAAATTTCCAGAAATGCAAATCAGAGAAGCAAAATGTTGGCAATACCCACCGATGGTGCTTTTGGGCCTTTTCACTTTTTCATCTTGTTTAACGCAAAGAAAAAGCACATATCTCTTTTAATCTTCATGACACTAAGCATCAATTTTTAAAGAAATAATTGGCATTATTCTATGCTTTTCCTCCGTGAGACAATACTGTCATGGTTTTCATATCATTTAAATTACCTCAGTAACATGTAGCCTGGATGAATTCAGCTGCACACTCAGTTCTAGTCGTTGCTGCAAGCTAAGAGCATAGGTCTCTGGTGTTGGGAAGAACTCCCCTGGTGGGCTTAATTAATGTCTGTACGGCAAATAAGGGTCACTCTGGGCACAGAGATTCAGCTGAATAATATTAAACCAAAATATGGGAGATTTCAGAAAAAAAGAAAACACAGAGAGGACCAAATCACCCGCCTTAGCTTTCTTTACTTCTTTAACGATTGCTATTATTATTAAATATTTTCAGTTATATAAACTTAAGACTGAAGAAAGAGGCAAACATGTTTATATGATATCAATTTGATTCAAAAATTAAATCCATGTGCTCAAGAAGGTAGAGCGTTTCCTCCAGGCACAATTTCCGTTTGAGTCTCTATTTCCAAATCTGATAAGACCACCACAGTTCTGATTTCTTATTAGAGTAACCCAGTGACGTGTATATTTGTATATTATTCATATCCTGTATTCTTTCTTTCTTTGACTGCTTGCTTACGTGAAAATTGTCTAACCCGAAAAGAAGCAGAGATTTCCTCAGAAACTAACTCGTCGCCCCTCTGTGGCTAATGGAATTTTCACTGGGATAAGCTACACGTGGAGCTGAGATGCTGTATAATTTTATCTCCACATGGAAAATTGTTTTATATATGTCAAAGGCGCTATCACACTGGTGCATGTGATTTAGCAAACAGCTTTCTCCAATCTTCCTGCCTTTTCAGGTCAAACACAGAACTCTTTACACCAAAACCTAAAATTTTAATTTTGTGTTCTAATGTAAATTATTTTTGTTCCTATTGTGGCTTTTCTCTTACGATTGATTGTATGTAACCTGTTATAATTTTATTTTAATATTTCTCATATACTATTTCAGATTTTCCAAAATTGGCTCTTTTTTTAATGCCAGGAATGTTATCCAAGTTTTACTTCAGAGAAATTCATATGAATGAAATAAACTTTTGTCCCTGGTGTCTCACTTAGAAGAGAATACATATGTCCATGACCAAGTAGACTAAAATGTATCTATGAATGTAAGTTTGTAATAACTGTTATTATCATGTCTCTAAGCAGACATTGATTTCCAAACTAAACTTGGATTAGCAGCATTCCAGTAACCTATCACTATCTACATAATGTCCAACATTTGCTGTACTCTTACCACTTACCAGCTATTATCTCAACCACATATATGTGCTCAATCTTTTATTTTTCCCTACAAACATACAGTGTAGGTAGTTGTACTAGGGTTCAGCAGAGAAAGAAGGCAACAGGATGTGTGTACACACAGCCACACATGCCCACGATGTACTATCATAGGATCACTCATTTATAGGGGAGCGATCCAGGAGAGGTGGTCGTCCAGCTCTACTCTGAATCTGAACGCCTGGGAATGAGGGAACCATCATTTACAGTTCTTGTAAAAAGTCAGCCTGCCTAGAGACCCGGGAACAGCCCGTGTCTTAGGAGAAATCTCTCTCTCTCTCTCTCTCTCTCTCTCTCTCTCTCTCTCTCTCTCTCTCTCTCTCTTCATTTTGAGGGCAGATGGGTAGGAGGGACTCTGTCTCTCTAGAAAAAGTGAGCCTTTCTCTTTTGTGTATGCCTTCAATAAATACGTTGATGGCTACCTACATTAGGATGGGCAACTTATCTAATTCTACTGATGTAAATGCTAATTTCACCTAAGAATAACCACACTGAACTACTGTGAGTGATGCTGGTCAAGTATGTTCACCAGGTGGCCCAGTCAAGAAGAAATGTAAAATTAACTATCAAATTAATATTATCTTCATTTCACAGCTGAAGCAATTGTGTCCTAGGAGGGTAGATTCGCTGGCTCAGTGTGTTTGCAAAACATTTTTCAGTTGCCTGAGGATTCGAACTCAGTAGGTCACGTGCCAAAACACATCCTTTCAATTACTTCTTTATGCCTTTTTATAGGATTTCCTTAAAATTAACTCTCAGCACAAATATCTTCAGAAAGTGTCTTCAGGAAGAAAGTATGGATCTGGGCCTCGTTGAAAATCGTGAAAGCAAAATTGACTTTCTTATTAACATCCAGGAAGATTAGATTTTTATCAAAAAAGCTCAACTGATAATTTTTAATCTTGATTTTTTTGATTAACTCACTTTACTGTTAGTATTCATTCAAACTATTATTGTAATGAGCATATAAGAAAAATACCGTTGCATAGAAGGTCAGGTTCCTACGATAAAAATAATAATAATCCCAGATATCATTTATTTTGATCTATTTTAATGAGAAAAATTAAGTTTTAGTCTGCACGACTTACAAAAAATGCTTGGTGAAATCAGAACAACAGCGTTGACTGGGAGAAAATTTGTTTTTAGCAATCGGGGAGGAAAAAAACAGTCTAGAAAAATGTTATATTTCCCAGGTGAAATACACCTGGCAAGAAAATTATGTATTCAAATATAACACATGGACATATGGTTTCCATCTTTTGGTTTACACATGTGTTGATTGCTAACATTTTACTTAGAGCTAAATCTATACAGCCAATGTGTTTAGCTTATGAAATCTAGATTTTTCTCAGCGTTTTTCTTTTCATGTGAACTATCATAATTTTCCTATTCACATGCCAACTTAGAAAAACAACCTAAGTTGTAGGCGATGTTGCATGTTATTGTATCTCGTTTACTCTCATTCATACAGCTCTGACTTACAGTTACCTTTTGGTCATTTTGGTGAAACAAGCAAGTTGTTCACCAATTTTTGGTCACCACCAGATTATTTTTCTTTAGCACTTACGTACCATTTTATACTAGTGTCTGCAAGCCATCAAACAACTTAAGAGGTACATTAAAAATGATTCCCTTTCCTTTCAAAGGATAGACATATATATTCCATTGTCTAGAAAACATTTCATTATTGTTCAAATATTTCAATAAATTAATTGCACATATCATTAAATGAATTAATTTGATGATTCTAGGTAATACACCCTGATCGATTTCAAATGTTGAAAAAATAACTTTATGAGGTTAATGATTGGTTAACATAGAAAATAACTCATGACTGATGCTACTCAAACATAATTAAAGTTGGAAAAAAATCTATTTCAATTACTTTGGATTACTTGATTTTTATTGCAAAATATATTGACATTAGTCTATCCAGTACCTAGTATTTTATATGTCATGACTGAATTAGAATTTACAGTAATGACATATTTTCTATATTTTGCCAATTTCATGCATTTTAGAAATATAAATTCTCTTATAAGTATTGCCATGTTCAATATAGAGAGCATTTTCACTATTGCTAAACATTTTCCAGCACCTCTTCCAGTGAAACCGCTAAGAATTCATTACTCTCATCCTGCAGCAATCACTGCTCTGAGCTCTTTTACCAAAGGTAAACTTTTAATCCGTAGAATTTCATAGATATGGGACCTGGAGAAAGCGCGTCTTTGTAGCTGGCTTTTGTTTTTGTGTCTTTTGTCTTATTTTGTCCTTGGTCCCTGAATTACGATAATCAGCTGACCTAGGATTTTTATTTTTAGGACTCTAATACTGCCTGCCCTTAGAGTCATCAATTAATTTTTGCGAGCCACTCAACAGTTGATCATAAAGTGTTCTTTTGTGTGATAACTTTTGCCCAACTGTAAGCTTATGTAAGTTATCTGAGCACATTTAAATTAAGCTAAGTTAAGCCTGAATGTCTGATATGTTAGGTATATTAAACACAGTTCTCCATATCATATTTTGATCTTCTGTTGGGTTTATGCATTATTACTCATCTGTTAATACACATCTAAATTGCTTTCACTCTTTGGCTGTCTTGAATGATACTACTGCGAATATTCATAACTAATGTTTTGCGTGAACATATATTTCATTTCTCTGGAGTACATTCAACATGTTACACTTCAGGAAAACTCTGGTTTACAAGTAGGTTGTGGAATTTATGTTTCCAATGACAAAATCTGAAAGTCCCAGTTACAGATAGTCAACAACTTGATGTTGGCTCTTAAATACAATTTCTAGTGGTTTCTCACTGGGGCTTAGATTTTATTTTCCTCAAGATTAATGACGTTGAATACTGCTTGCTTATTTTCTCTCCGTGAAGTTTCCACTCAAGTCTTCCACACAATTTTGCTACTTATCAGATCAAAACAGTTCTTGACGTTTTCTACATGTGTGACCCATAATTCATGCTGAAAACATAAGCTCCTTTTCACCAGTGTAGATGCTAAAGCCCTTCACAATGGCTTTGACTTTACCTCTCATTCAATATGCGTGCATTCCTGAGAACTTAACAACCCTCAGTTGTCAAGAAAATTAAAAAGGTAAGTGTAGGAGTTGATTACAGACAGCGGAATACAGGCTGAATATCAATAGACACTAATGGGCAGTGTGCTTTGTCCACAGATTACACAAAACTATCAGGGCGACTTAATTATACTCTTCCAGCTACTTCACATCCAGCAAATCTCAAGGTTACAATATAATCATCAAATCAGTCCATTTTAATTATATTTTCAAATCTGATGGCCCACAAGCAGTGCGTGAAAATGTATTTTTTTGTCTTCAATATAACATTTGGAGGTGTCACCGAAAACACCATAATTCTTGTTTGAACTCTAAGTATACATGTAACATATAAGAAAACATAAACCACTGGTCCTATCAATCTCTTAACTTTTCCCCATAAAACTCACATACCAGTTATCTCTTAAATTCAAAGACCTCTCTTCTAGGGCACACAAACAGATGTGGTCTCAGGGCCAGTAGAGGGCCTGCGCCTCCTGCGGAGTGTGGACCAGCCCACTCACCAAGCCCTCTGTTGCTCCCACCTGGTGGAGCTGTCCTTGAGATCCCTTCATCAACTCTACCCAACATTTCCTTGTTCCTTCCCTTAGTTTCGTCATGACCGCACCTTCTCATAATTTGGTACCAGGTCACATACGCTCTTCAGCAAAGCCTTCCAATCAAATCATTTCTGTGAACCTTGAGCCCATTCTAAAATTCGCAGGTCTTTTTTTTTTTTTTTAAATTAGGGATTGAACTCAAGGCTTCACATTGAGCTATATCCCCAGCCAACTTTTAACATTTATTTGAAACAGAGTCTGAAATCTGATGAGTCTGAGACTAATATAGCTACTCGTGCTCAATTTCTTGGCCCTATTGCATGGTATTTCATCATTTTATTTTCAGTGTCTGAGTTTCCTTGTGGGTGAAGTGTGTCTCTTGTAAGCAGCAAATCATGGGTTTCTGTTTTTTACTGTAGTCATCCAGTCTATGTCTTTTAGTAGCTGAGCTGAGGCCATGCACATTTAGAGTAATTATGTAGGTATGTTTGCTATGTCTTGCCACTGTTATAGTTTTTCAGCATTTTTTACTAAACTTATTTTCTTCTCAGCTCATTCTCCTGTATCTCTTGTCTTTTTCTCTGGGGTCTTTGGTATCCTTCGTCTCCCTTTCACTTTCTAAGTTTCCTTTATGTATTCTCTGCAGTGCTGGTTTAGTGGCTACAATTTTTTTTAAGCTTTCTATGTCATGAAAAGTTTTAATTTTCCCTCTAATTTAAAATATAATTTTACTGGATATAGTACTCTGGGTTGGCTTTTATCTTTTCTTTCTTTCTTTTTTCTCTTTCTTTTTTTAGTGCATGTGTGACATTGCTCCATGATCTCCTGGCTTTAGGGTCTGGGTTGAGAAATCTGCAGCTATCCTGATGGTCTTCTTTGTAAGTCACCCTCTGTGTTTCTCTTACAGCTTTTAATATTCTCTTTGTGTTCTGTCTCTAGTATTTTAATTGTGATGTGTCGTGATGAGGGTCTCTTCTGATCAAAGTTGTTTGGTGTTGTATGTGTCTGCAATAGTTCAATGTTCATTTCTTTCCTTACATTTGGGAAATTTTCTTCCATAATTTCTTCAAACATGGCCCTTAAGCCTTTTACTTTGTCCTCAGTTTTCTCCTGCACTCCCGTAATTCCGAGGTTGCTTCTCTTTGAGTCATCCGTCATCTGTTGTAACCTTCCTCTTTTTTTCCTTTTTTGTTTTGCCTTCCTTATGGCTTGTTCTTTTCAGGTCAACCATTTTATCGTCTATGTCTGACATTCTGTTTTCATAATGTTCAAACCGGTTACTTATTTTTTCCTGTGTATTTTTCATGTCCTGAATTCTGCATTCATTATTTTTATATCTCTGCTGTAATCTTCTTTAATTTCTTGTATTGGGTTCCTTATCCTCTGGTTTATGCCTTCTTTGTTTTCCTCTAATTTCTTGTTAATGTTTGCTAATAGCATAGCTATGTCCCAGTGTAGCTCTTGCATTTCCTGTTTCATTTCCTGTTTCAAGGCCCAGTATTGTTGGTCACAGAAATTAACATCTTTTTTGCCTTTTTCATCTTTGGGTTCTGCTATTTCAAGATCCCTGGTATTGTTTTTGAGGGTGTCAGGTCTTTCTGTAGAAGATTTATGACCACATTTTCTCATGGTTTTGTTACAATAAGTTGAGGTTTCAATATTGTAGATGAGCTCTGTTTCTTTTCCTGAAATTCTCAAATTAGACTCTTTCTGTTTTCAGTGCTGTCTCTGGGCCCAGGAGGAATGGGACGCAAGGAGGCCCAGTCCTGAGAGATCTCAGGTGGAGAAAAGTCTCTGGTGGCAGCTGCCTAGCTGTCTCTGGCATGCAGAAGGTATGGGCAATGTCCTGCATTTACAGATGAGGCAGTGTCCTGATAACTTCTGTGTCAAATCACAGACTGGTGCGAGCACCGGTGCTCACCCTCGTTACGTCTGCACCGCCCTTCTCCCTCCTCTAGCTTCGAACTGTGTGAAAGGAGCAGCAGTGCTTTTTCTTGACATTGACCTCAATCTAAATATTTTCATTAGGTGAAGAATCAAAAGGAATTTCGCAGTTTTTGAGTCAAAATGTGAACAGTGATGTTGAGAATATTGTGTGTGTTCTTGGCAAAAGCTCTCACTTGTCCAACATTACACTAAAGTTAGCAAAAGAAAAACGTAATTAGATAATTCAGATGTGCAGATACATCTTAGTCCGATACTAGATGATGCTTGCTTAAGAACTATGACATACAGAGATTCATTTCTTTCTCCAATAATGTTACGAAGCTGTACTTGCTTCATATAAGCTATTAAAAGAGAAATAGAGCGCAAGTTGGTGCTCTTTACGCAGCTATTCATCAAGTGGTCTTCTCCCTTGGTTCCCCTGTTGCGTATACAGCCTTTAAAACTCATTGGTTTTTCAGTAGAGTTTTTCCATAATACGTCATATTTTTTCTTTCAGTGTAAATGGAGGCTGGTTGATGCTTAAATTGGTTATCTTCATTTATATGTGGTTAGGTCTATTTAAGTAATATACATTAAAATTTATGCAAATAACTACTTTCCACTTATATTTAAGCATGCAAGAATTTTGTTTTTCTCATTTTTGCCATATTAACAAGCTCATGTTTCTTACAAAAATCATAGTCTTTATACATATAGAGCAGAATTTTTAAGGGAACTTATTGTTTACTCTGATAATTTCATAATATTTTATGAATATTTTATATTTCAAAATATAATTTTATAAAGATATTTGAACAATATTTACTAGTCTGTGCTTCTAAGCTATAGAAAAATAATGGTAGCACTAAAATCCAAAATAGAATAGATTTATAATGCTATGAAAACAGATTTTTAGTGTTGGTATATTATACATGTTTATCCACACATTGATACTTTTAAAAGTTATGTGTCTCTTCCAAATCCCTAGCTGGTAAGTGACAATTAGAAACCAACTAAAACACAATATTAGCATAAAAATACCGCACATAACGACAATGATAATGAATGAAATGTGCTAGATGCCTCAAATTCTAAAATATATTCGATAAGAATTGAACCCTATATTTTCATCCCAGACCTCTCAAGGGGACACTAAACACCTCACAAAGCAAATCTAGTGACAATACTTAGAACTTATTAAAATTCTCATTGAAATTCACTGATTTTCCACAAAAAGATATATGCTAAAAGAGTGATATATTTACATATTATTCATAAAATAATAAAAAAGCTATGGTTTTTTGAATTGATAACCCAGGAGCACTGGACATTTTAATTTCAATGGAGAGAAAATGTTTTATTATTGAAGATGTTTGAAGGTCGAGTTATGTAAGGTTATTGCTTTATCTTATATAATGATAATAGAGTGGCTGACACAGAAAAATATTATAATAATAAAAGAAGTTATTATAATATTATATTAATAAACGATAGTTATAAGTTGGACCCTGCATACAACAAGAACCATAGGCACACTTTCAGGGGAGGGATTCTTATTCCAAGTAAAAATAGCTAAATTTTAGTTTGCAAGATGCTATTCCCATGCTCATTTGCTTAACCTCATTTCTCTGTAACAACAACTCATTTTACATGTGGAGTATGTATAGCTCCAATAAGTGGCTTGCTTTGAGTTACACATCCAATAAGCGGCAAAGAGAACATGCCAGCTCAGGCACTGTGGAGTCGTCATACTCAAACAAAGACAGCGGTTCTGCGGAAACTGAACCAAAGAGGTGACGAAACAGTGCAGGAATAAGGACTTATTTGGTACTTAGATGTTTTACTAAGCAAATTAGAAGAAATCAATTATCTTATTGTTCTGTGAAGCAATGAATTTTAAAAAACCTTATCAGATAAAAAGGTAGGGACATCTATACCTATCCCATGTATAATTGTATAATAGAGGAAATTTTGTAAAGCATAGGATAAAAAGGTGGAGATTGTAATTAGACAGAACATAAGCAAAAAGGTTTTTGGATCTTTTACTTGTGTGTTTTATTGTTTTCTTTTTCTTTCTTTTTTTTTTCTTTTGTTGTGAGACAGAGTATCACTCTGTAGCTCAGGCTGGTCCTGAACTCACTATGGAGCCCAGGCTGGCCTTGGACTCACAGCAATCCTCCTGCCTCAGCCTCCCGAGTGCCGGGATTACAGGCATGTGTCACCACGTCTGGTTTATATGGTGCTGGGGAATCGAACTCAGGTATTTTGTGCTTGACATAGCACTTGCTAGGCAAGCACTTTAACCACTCAGCCATTTCTCCAGTCCAAGGAAAGAGTTTTTAATGTTTGATACTAATTTTAAAAAAATATTATAGAAGTCTCAATAACAAGAAAAGCAGTGTTTAACTTAAAGTACCTGAGTAAATCTCAGTGAGCTATTCCTAGAAAAAGATTCCTGCTCTTAGCAGAGGGACACAACCCTGTTTGAATATGACACTGGTAACTGCAGCACCATTTTACAATCAGATTTAGTACAGCCAGCAACCATGGTGGCACAGCAGAGGGACATTACAATGCAAGCCCTTCAGTCCCTGAATCAATAATCTCTGAGGTCGATCCCCACTCTCACTGGACCAATGCTTCCAGCATATTTTACGTAACGATAGAAAATGGT
The DNA here is from genome assembly GCA_004027205.1 of Ctenodactylus gundi. Lineage (NCBI taxonomy): Eukaryota > Metazoa > Chordata > Mammalia > Rodentia > Ctenodactylidae > Ctenodactylus > Ctenodactylus gundi. The sequence goes on along the minus strand of PVKB01000645.1, from coordinate 361,382 downwards.
GGTGGCACTTCTACAACACGCTGCAGCATGCCTCCCGATTAGTAGGATGTTCTTCCTGGGATGTGCTCAACTGCGCCGTGGTGTACCCGATGACCCCTTCGACACATTCTGTTTGTGGACCACAGCCACACATGAGATAGAGCAATGGTACTAGCATGGCACAATCACCCTGCACGAGAAGCTCTGCCACGGGCTACTTATCACTGCAGATAATATCCTTTATATTTATGACAATTTCAAAAAATGCTATCTGTGATTCGTAGCTAGCATCCGTCCATAGGGGGAGATGAGATGACCCATAGGATTTATATAAATTATGATATTTTCAGTAAGGAACTGAAAATCTGGCAAGAGTGATGAGGCGGGACTACGTCTAATACATGTTATATATTCACAAGACAAGGAGAAGCAGTCAATGCTGTTGGCCAACCTCTCACGTCATGGTCCTGAGTTTCCGTACTCCCCTTACGATCCTATTTGAGTTTGCTGACTCAGAATGCAAATTCTTGCCTGATCCCAGTCTAGATGCTGCATTCATGTTTATGGAAAAAGGAAATGAGAGCAATCTCTCTGCTGTGGCTTTATTTCTTCATTTAAGAAGGAAAACCGTTCCCAGAAAAATCCCCTCTGTATTTCTCGTAGTTCCACTTGGTTACGGCTTACTCTTCAGAGCTGTCTTGGAAATTAGCCACCATGTTGGGCTCAACCGCATAGTCATGCTCTTGTAAGGACACTCTGTGGAGCCAGGAATCTTCTTCTATTACCTAGAGAAACTTCTTGGGAAAACACATGATCTTTTGCTGCTGGAACACATTTGGATTAGTATATCTGGATGGCAAAACATTGAATGAGCATATTCTGTAGGAGAAACAACTTGTCTATACTTGCAGACTTAAGTTCTTGTAGGCTTTAGTTGACATGCAACTCTTAGTACACTCCCCGTTATACTAGCTGGTATATATTGCATATCATATATATTTCCATGTTATACATGATCATGTTACATATCATATATTATATATTTTCATATGTTATACATGATCATTGTCACTTATGGTGAAATTATTATGTTTTTCTCAGTGTTACGAGCATTGGAATGATGTTTTCTCTCTTAACAAAATGAGGTAAATGTTCCTTTCTTCCACAGCGGCACCCGTTTCTTTTTTAACATGGACACCGAAATGGTACATTCCATGAAAATTTTGAGTTCCACAAAAATGCAACTAAATAAAGATTTTTCAACTTTCAGTAGGTGCTCCTTATTTTGGGCCAATTCTTGTACAAAATATTTGTGCTCATCAGCTTTTCATTTTGACAAAATACCTGAGAAAATCAACTTAAAAGAGTAAACGTTTGTTTTTGGCTGATGGTTTCAGAGGTGTCGGCACAAGGTCACTAGGAGCCATCATGCCTGCACCTGTGGTAAGACAAAGCTTCTTTTGGGGGAGCACATGGGGGAGTAGAGATGCTTCCCTGAAAGTGACCGACAGAGACACGAGAGACACAGAGGAAACAAGGTTCAGAGAGACTGAGATCGCTTGGGTCCCATACCTCTGATGACCTACTTTCTCCAGTAGATACTACCTCTTAAGTTTTCCACTATGTCCCAACCTCACCTCCAAAATGATATCACTTCCCAATAGCACCCTCAGATATGAGCCAGACGTTCCACACATGAGGTTTTAAGGGACACTTAAGATTCAAATCATACTATTATACCATCCCTTTGGTCACTGAGCTCTTATTATGTAAGAATTAAATAATCCTCTTCCACAGAATTTCTCTTACATAAATGTCCTTATACCAAGGCGTGTCCTTAGCATGTTATGAGACACATCTGGGTCATCAAATGGACAATTTAGAATCAGATAAACTGTGGTTTGCTTGCGTGTATGTGTTATTAATTGATACTAAAGTAATTGCAGCTTTTCACCATGAATTTTAACTCATTATAACAAGGTCAAACATATATTTATTAATCAATATAGGAAACACTACAATCAACTTTTTTTTACCAATGAGAAATTTTATTCTTGTATCATTAAAATGTTTGTCTCAGGGTTTCATGGATTCTTGAAAGCAGTTTCTGTTGTTGGTGGAAGGGTTTTCCTGCTTTAAGAAGAAGGGGACATGTCCTCAGAGGTCAGGTGAATACGGGGGACACGTCCTCAGAGGTCAGGTGAATACAGACGATGAGGCAAAACTTCATAATCCAATTTGCTTTACTTGGAAGCACTGGCTGAGCGATGTGCGGAAGGTGTTGGCATGGAGGAGCATTGCGTGGTTTTTGGCAGTGAATTTAAGCTCCAGGCTTTCCAGTTTTTCATGCATCTCAGAGGTTGCCTGAGCATATTCTCAGATGTAGTGGTTTCTGCAGGCTTCCAAAAGCTGGAGTGGAGCAGATCAGCTGCAGATCAGCCAGTCACCTGACTGATTTTGGTGCAAGTTTGGCTTTGGGGAGCTCTCTGGAGTTTCTTCTTGGTGTAGCCATTGAGCTGGTGGCCGCCAATTTTCGTGTACAATCCACTTTGCCTCACACATGACAACGGGTTTAAGAAATTCTTCACTATTTTTGTGTAAAATAAAAGAAGATGATACTTCGCAATGACAGTTTTTTAATTATTATTCCTGGTTGTCTCATGAGGCATACGCTTATTAAGCTTTTCCATCTTTCCTGTTTGCTGGAAGTAAGAGAACGCTCAACCATGAGCTCCCCAGCCACGTCTCACGTGGTTATGAGAGAGACGGTTTCAATTATTGCTCTCCACTGGTGGCGGGTGACTTCCACTGACTAGCCCATCTGCTTCTGACCTACAAGGGGCCGAACCTCCTGGGCCCGCACTGTGCTGCACGATCGCTGGCGGCTCCTGGGCCAACGGTGCAGTTGCTGTTGTGAGTTGCCTCTGCTGCCTTAAGGCTCATTTTGAACTTGAATAAGAAGAATCATTTAAAATTGCTTTTTGTTTGATATCATCTCTCTATAGTCAAAAATAAATATTAAAATTAAGTAATTCAGTCAATAGCAAAGAACTCTAATGCAATAAATGCATAATAAAATAATGTATAACATGCCGCATTTATTTAAGGATTTTAGAATACATGACAACGTCAAACAGCCAATTTCAATAACGTGGAAAAGTACAATTCCTTTTCTTCTCACCTGTTCACATGTCTGCATTGGCAAAGGGGACATAGACCTCTTCGGCAGTCTGGAACACGTTATAAACCTGTTTGCTCCTGTTGAGATGAATTGTTCCACATCAAGCAATTTTCACTGATAAAAATAAATATAGGCTTATGAATACTGTATTGTTAATGAATACTGTAGTAAGGGTTAGCTTATTGGGGCTGCATATGCCGCATTGTGGAGAGGGACATTTTGTTGGAAGAGGATATGCAGGCCTGGGAGGGTGATTTCCTGGGTGCTTACTGCAGGTATTGCAATGCAGGCTGCATGGCTGGAGGACCCTCCACGGCTCCAGGTTCACAGACACAGGGCTGTCTTGTGCCTCGGAGGGATCATGCCACTTGGGCCTTTTTTTTTTTTGAAAAAAAAAATTGAAAAAAAAAGTCATCACAGGTTTTCCTCTGAAATACTTTTTTTTTCTTCAGGTTGGTTGATAACTCTCCAATTCATTCCATTTTACTTTGAATAATAGGATTTAAAGATCCGCACAATTCTAATATGAAATACATCTGAGGCTGCCTGCAATGGGGGAAACACATGAAAAGGCTTCTGAAACTTTTGAAATGGAAAATGGGGGGAAAAAACCTGTGCAGATGAAAATGCATTTCATGTTCAAATTTTCCAAAGAAAATGACTTCCTGAAACTCCTTTTCATAAGTTAGTTTTAGCTTTCAGTTGGCCAACGTAGGGTAATAGAATCAAACCTTACAACGCTTACTACAGGGTCCAAAATTTACTGTTTTTAAATGAAGCCTGACATTGTAAGCAGCACTGTGCTCTCGTATGCTTTATGTAAAATGCATTTTATTCCTCAGTAATCGAAAAGTAGCTATCATTGCTTTGCTTTAAAAACCTCTGATTACGTAAGCGATTAATGATCCAAAGAATAAAATTAAGTGATATGTGGCAACTGACATAATAATAATGTGAAGAATACTTTCATGTGTCATCTCAGCTGGGCCATAGTGCCCATATATGTAGCATACAATATTATAGCTGTTCCTGCAAAGAGATTTTGATTGATTTTAATATTTATGTTGGTGAATTTAGAGAAAAGAGGGTGAATGCCCTACAACACAGGCAGGTGTCTTCTAATCAGCTGTAGTTCTGACTGGGATGCAACAGTCCGACCTGTCCTGACCACCATGGAATTCTGCAGCAGATGGACATCTTCAGGCTTCCAGGACAGGATCTGCACAGAGAATTGCAGTGCTGGTGCCCCAGGCAGGTGGCTCCAGACCTGGACTCCAGAATCTTGAATTGTCAGCCTGAACAATTGTGTGAGCAGAGTCCTAAAAATGCAATTTCTCATATTGAAGTACAGAGACTATTTTTATGTGCCTCTGGCAGGCCTTGACTAAAAAAAAAGCATATGTGGCTTTAATGATAAGCAGGAGCCATTTTTTTAAGACCTTGAGATTGTACAAATTAAAGCAAAAGAAAGCTCAGAAGAGTGTCATGAAGGTTTTGGGGTCACTCTTAAATGGTGTCTAGGAACAAACCGGCACAAGAGACAGCTGTGGAGAGGAGAGAAAGGCTATGGGCCCTCTGAACGACTGAGGTGCAGTGGGAGCACCTTGAAGGGTGGAGAGCCATGGCCTCTGGAAAAGGAAGCCAGGATAGGTGGGAGAGCTTTGCTGATGAGGCTGGAGGGGGTGTGATTAAGACACCTCAGAGGCCATCAGGCTGCTAGGCCTTCCATCGTTGCCTACTCCCAGAACAGAACTTGGAAGATTTTAGGCTCCCTCCACACACCCTCATGCTCATTCAAAGAAATCTCTCTGCTATTCCTTTCAAGTGAAGTCCCTCAACAACAGAAACAGGGGAAGAACACAAGGCAACAGGACACCCACAGAGATGTCTGGGACCCCAAAAACTAATGTCATGGACTCTGAAATAGTGGAACTCATAGGGAAGGAAATCAAACATTTTTAATTTTAATGAAATTTTATTTACATTTTTTAGTGTCATACACTTAGTTTCTTATCTATATTCATTTTGCCTAAAGTTGATGCTGTACTGTTTTCTATTTTTTTCTTTGAAAAGTAATGTGTTTTTACTTTTACTTTGATAATCCATTTGGAGATAATTTTTACTAAAGGCATTGCATTCGAGTTGAAATTATTACTTTGTATAAGTGAATGACTATTTTTTAAAAAATCTGTCTATCCTTCATTGAAATGCCTCTGTCTGGTTATCAAGAAAGGACTGTCCACAATTCTTTGATTCTAGTTTGGACTCTGTCCAGCTCTATTGATCTGTGTGTTTACCCTTGACCGGGGTCACTTACATTGGCTTGGTTACAGCAGCATCCCGGGGGACTTCTCCTTGGGCTGTGTGAGTTATCTAATTAATTCTTTTGAAAATTGCTTTGGCTACCATAACTTCCTTCACATCAACTTTAGAAAAGACTTCTCTACCTACAAAAGAAAAAAAAGGTGCTGTGACTATGTTCATAAATGACAACATTCACCATTTTTGGAGGGATTTGTGTTGAATCCTACAGCATAATTTCTCTCCAATTTCATAGACCTTCTTAGGTTAATTTTATCAGTATTTTATAGTTTTTCAAAAACAGATTTTACAAATTTTTTTAAGAGAGCTCCTCAATCATTGTGTTTTCTTTGGAGTATTTCAAAACAATTTTTTAAATTAAAGTTTTAATGATTGACTTGTGATGTATAGACATACAGTTTGATCTGTTGCATGTTGCACCTTGCCAAACTCAGGTTGCTAGTAGAATTTTTACAAGTTTCTTGTGATATTTTGCATCAACATGTCTTCTGTGAATAAGGTGATTCTCGTGCTCCCTTTACACGTGACACATCTTCTCTTTCTCTTCTCACACCTTACTCCACTCATCAGGACTTCCGCACCTCGGGAGAGCAGAGGCGAAGGGAATGAATGACCTCGCCTCACCTGCAGCTGCGGTGAGGCTGTTGCTCCCCCTCAGTTGGTGTCAGATCAGCTGTGTTCTCTGATTGATGCCCACATTAGTTTGTAGAATTCCTCTTCTATCCCTTTCTGCTGAGAGGTTTTATCATTAATGGATGATATTCCCAAATGTCATTCTTGGGTCAGTTAATAAGATCATGTAGATTTTGTTGTTAATACAATAAATTTAATACAGATTAATATTAAACAAGTCTGCATTTCTGAGGTAAGCTATAGTTGATTGTGGTGTACTACTTTATTGCATATCCATAGATTTTATTTCTTCCTTCACTGACTGACTTTTTTCACATACATGAGAGATATTAGTATGTAGTTCTTTTTCTTTATTCTTTCTTCTGCTTTTTGTATCACTATGTGAGCATTCATTTTATGCATCAATTTGACAGAATTATTGTCTGTTCAGATAACTGATAATTTTTTTCTGTGTTTCTCTTTGACGTTGCAAATAAAATATATTAGCATTCATCAACTGAATAAAAGATTGACCCTTGTCATGATGGATGAGCACCATTGAGACCTGGAATAAAAAAAAAAGGAAGGAAATAAGGAAAGGCAAATTTTCTCTCCTTGAACATCCATCTTCTCTGATGGTCAGACAGGAGAGCTCTAGGCTCCTCCTCCTTTGGACTGAAAATGAATTTTATCCCTGGATTTTCAGGCTCTGCAGAGAGTATATACATATAGGATCAAGCCTCTCATCCTACCTACCACATAATGTGACATTATCACATAATAATCTCTCTCTCTCTCTCTCTCTCTCTCTCTCTCTCTCTCTCTCTCTCTCTCTCTCTCTCTCTCTTGCTGGGCCACACTGCCCAACATACAGCATATTGGTGACTCAAAGTGAGCCAGGAAATATTTCCCGGATGAGGTTGTTTTAATTGGTAATAGTCTTTAGTATTCATTAGGCTTGCTAGTGAAGTCATCTAGGAGTGAAGATTGGGGGTGGTAATTTTAAAGCCATGACTTCGATCTCATTAATAGTGCTAAGACTTTTCAGGGTATGCATTTTGTCTTGTGCAAGTTTTGGGAACTTGGGAATGTTGAGATACTGTAGTGGCCCATTGTATGGCTATGTGACTGTTTTTATTCTGGTACCATAAATTCTTCATAGTATTTCTTTACTCGCTGTTGGGTGTAAAATCTATGCAGAAGCCCCCTCCTTCACCTAATATTTGCATTGTCCTCTTTGTACTTTGAGAGAAAGGCTTTTACTGAAATGTATTAACATTAGAACACATTTCAAAGACTCGACTTGTGTTGTCTGTTATCAATCCTTCATCATCGAGGGCATGTCCTTCACCTGCGACCTTCACTCTATGCTTCCTATACACTCAGTTTTTGAGAAATTGCTCTTCAATTTCTATTTTCCTGAGGCTGAAGCTTCTCCAGCGAGTTGAGGCCTTTCTGATCATCTAGAGCAAGCATTTTGTTCCAGGTATTTCCCTCTAGGTTCTACTGTGGCTTCCTATTTATTTTGTTACTGGCTGTTGAACTTGGTGCTTCTCACTGTTGGGCAGGTGCTCTCTCATTGAACTATGCTCCCGGAACCTCACACCAAAATGCCAATGTGCTATATTTTTTATTTAATGCAATTGGAGCTGTTATGCAATCACATTTGTGTTTTTTCTTTTCATTTACACTTTGCTTAGAATACTGCTGTTTAATTTCTAAATCCCTGGAGTTTTTTATTTCCTATGATTTCCAATCTTTAGCAGGTCACCTTTGTGACCTACTGTGTTTTCCTGTGCCTCACTCAAGCCTGGCACCCTTCTAAAGGAAGACTCGTCATATCGGCTATAAAGTTATTTCTAGGCATGTGGACTTGCTATCCTAAAAGTAGCTCTCACAGTCGATGACAGTTATGCATAACCCGGAAGCTAGAGGGTAGCGTGTCTAATGACCGCACTGCTCTTCATGTTGAGAAGGAAGTCTCTTCATGACAGATCTGGGAACCAGAGAAACAGGACGATGTTTAGAGTACCTTCCTAGTAAGCACAAGTCCCGCAGTTTGATTCCCCATCACCACAGGAAGCCAGGTGTGGTAGTGGGCCCTTGTTTTCGCGGTGCTTTGGAGGCTGAGGCAGGAGGATTACCCTGATAATTACCATGACTTTTCAGCACTTTCTTAGATTTTACTAGAGTCATTTATCTTTTGCTTTTTAAGTCTCCTTGGTCATTTTAAATCTGAAGTTTTACATTTGTGAGGACTGCATTTTTGTTCCTTTTGTAATAGCTCTTAAAACATTGTCATATGTATTTGGCCTGATATTTCAATGAGTATCTCATTTTATCTCTAAGCCAACATACAGGTTTGCAGCACTAACTCATGCAATTATTTCACCAATATACATGTCATTTTCATTGTTTACTATAATAAATCATTTTATAAAATCGTGAAAATTAGGCAAGTAATGTTTTCTGCTTCTATGCACCTGGAGAAATGGCACAGTGGTTAAAGTGCTTGCTTACCAAATGAAAGGCCCTAAATGTGATTCTCGACGCCACATAAAGCTGGGTGTATGGCACATACCTAATATCCCAGCACTTGGGAGGCTGAGGCAGAAGGATTGCCATGAGTCCAAGACCAGCCTGGGCTCCATAGTGAGTTCCGGACAAGCCTGGGCTACAAAGTGAGATGCTGTCTAAAAAAAAAAAAAAAAAAAGAAGAAGAAGTTTTCTGCTTCTATTGCTATTATTGTTATTATAGTAAAATGTTAATATTTGGTGTGTGATTTACCACCTTTCCTCAGCATTTTTCTTGCATTCAGACATTTAATCTGAAATATTTTCTTTGTGGCAAAATATAACTTTTGTAGGTTTTTTGTCGGGAAATGGAATGGGAGTAAATTCAGTTCTTCTGAAATGTCCTTATTTCATCTTACCTTTGTAAAAATAGCTTCTCTGGCTGAGCGATTCTAGGTCAGAAGCTCATTATCTCCCAAATTTTGCTAATATCATAACATTGTCTTTTGGAGTTCATTGTTGCTGTCAGGAAGATTGCTGTAAACTAACTCAGAAAATGTTTTTTTTTTCTAAGTTTTGGCACCTGTACTTTCAGAATGAAATTCTCATGGATAACTTGTTTCTTTTCTACCAATTCTACTAGACATACATTGACCTTACTAAGCATTAGATTATGTTTAACTGGTTCTAAATATTCATTGTTTTCAACCATTGCCTCTTCTCCACTTCACACCATTTATTTATCACCATTCTAACATTTTTGAAAGATCTTCAGACATATTTCTAATTCTTTGATTTATTATAAAATCCGTTATTGAACAAATTCATTTTGAATTTTCAAGCATTGATGAATTTTATTAATTGCTAGCATTATGTTTTTAAGGTAATCATAAATTTTATCTGTCTTCTGCCAATATTTTAATTTTAAACGTGGTTATATAGCCATTTACTAAAAGTTTCTATTGTCTTTGTGGTTTTTGTTTTCTTTCTTTTATTCTTTCTTTCTTTTTTTTAACAGGTCTCACTCTGTACTTCAGGCTGGTTCTTAGCTTACTGTGCGCCCCAGACTGGCCTCGAACTCACAGCAATCCTCCTGCCTCAGTCTCCCAGGTGCTAGGATTACAGATACGGAAGAGAATCCAACTTAGCTACTTAGGGGCTGGTGGGCAAGCACCGTAACTGCTGAGACTTTCCTCCAGATCTTGTTTGTATCTGTCTTGTGGCTCTGCGGATTGAGCCCTAAGCTCAGTCTTTAGGCATATTTATTTTTGATTTTTGAGATAGGGTATCACAAAGTTATTAAGCTGGACTCAAATTTGATGATTTTCCTGCCCAGCCTACAAGGCCTAGCTGTGTTGGGATACAAACTATTCTTTATTTCTACCATTGACTTTACATATTGTAGACTTATTTCTTAAGTGTTTCATGATGAATCAGGATTTTTTTCCAATTTGTGTAAGTTTTTAGGCAGAAATGAAAGTGTTCCTGTCTAGGAGAATTTGTGTGTGATCATGCACTAAGCTAGCGGTAGAGTAAGCTGGAGTCCAGTCTTACTTGTGATGAGTGAGAACATGTGCTTACCTACACACAGTGAAACCTACAGGCCGCCATACTTTTTCCTGGCATTCCTGCCCCCACCACACTTGGTGCTGGTCCCCCGACTCTGCCCTGTCAGATCTGCTCTTCCTGTGCTGTGAGTTCTTCTGAGTTACTGCTCTGTGTGTGGAGTGCAACACCCAGATTTTTTTTCTCTTGCCACAATCCTTCAGCTCACTATTTTCTGCAGTGTCTTTTGTTTAAAAATTCTCCACAATAAAATCATTTGGTGACCACATGGGTTCCATTGTATCTGGCTTCTGTCCCTGCTGAGCAGAACTTCACATGACAAAGTTGTCATCAGAGGGTGTATTTTAAAAAGCAGCAGCTACAGACAATGTGCTCCAACTCACTAAAAGGCATTGCTTTACTTTTCCTTCTTATTCATATTTAAAAGCAAACAAAAATAATGGCGGGTCATTCTTGATTTCAAATTTTTAAACATTACATCTAAATCTGTTGCTAAATCTTACAATTGTCCTCTTAAATGTTAGTAAAGATTCTTCACTCTGCTTCATTTCTATTATACCAGGTGTCTATGTAAGTACATCTGCCTTTGTTTTATCTCTTGTTATTAATTTTACTCTTTAATGTGACCCTTAAAATGTGCATTTATTCACATGCCTTGTCCTCGAGGCCATTGGAGGGATTCTTCTTTCCTTGTGGGTTAATTCAGAATGGTCAGAAAAGCCGAAGGTCTGGAAGATCTTATCCTTAGATACTGAAGTTCATTTCATGCACTTGTGCTTTTTCCCCCACTTTACTATTACTTCCTCAGAGACGTCTTTTCCCCCAGGTTGTCTGAGTAGTCCAGTCTTCCAAAACTGGGTTACTGGTTCTTGCCCTGGATGCTACTGTTAGTGCGGGCTTTGGACTAGACGCTCAGTCTCAGGTGTGGGCGGGGAGATTGTCCTGCTCTAGGTCTTTCACAGCATCACTGGCCTCTGTCCACTAGATGGCGCTAGCGCCTCCCCCTCCCTTCCCTGGAGTGGCCAGCGAACTCTCTAGACACCGCAATCAGGTCAGCGGTGATAAGCCCCAGCTGCAGCAGAAACACTAGTTAGATCTCATCATCATTTAGATTTTCTTCGTCAACACTGCGATCATTTTGCTTATATCTCTACTAGGAAATTCACAAAAATATATGCTGGTATGTTTCATAAATGTATGTCTTGTATCTATTTTTTACTATATGATGAGCTAAATAACTTTCACCTAAAGAGATAAATATTCTTTTCGGAGACCTATAATCTCAGCACTCTGGAAGGCTGAGTCAGGAGGAACCCAGTTTGAGCCCAACCTGGGAAACCTAGCGACTTAGGGAGACCCTGTTACAAATAAACAAAAAGGGGCTGGAGATGAAACGCAGAGTGAAGGTCCTAGGTTCGGTCCCCAGCACTGACAAATATAAAAGTTACAAAACAGGTAAGTGCACAATGAAATAAATAAAATATAGCAATAAAAAATGATGACACTATCAAACAAAAGTGGTGCCTGTCAGGTAGTGTGGAGGAAGAAATACGGAGCTAAGAAATCAGATAACTGAAATACTTTTCCAAAATTGAGATGCTCCTGTCAAACGACTTAGTGGTAAAACAGTAAATGTTTTATTCAAAATAAGTATATTTTAATTATTTATTTAAACTTATAAATTAAAATCAGTCTAGACAATGAACAACCACTCCAACTGTTTGATGTTTGATGATTCTTGTGGTTGTAAGTTGTTGTGATAAAACATACATTGATATAAATGTTGAGTAAATGTGATATAGCCCAATAAATATAGTGTATATGCTTTAATATATAAAATTATTAAGACTCTGAAAGAATTCAAAAAGTCTTTAGAGAATTAAAAGTCTATGCATTATGAAACAATATCATTTCAACGTAGCAGTATAGAGTGCTAACACCAATATGTCAAAGTGTTTTAGAACTCAACTTCAATTTAGATTAAATTATGCTCATTTACATATGTGCACAAAATGCTCAACTTCATTGTAAACCTTAAATTTTGCACTTATATCAATAAAATGGGGAAAAAACAAAAAAATTATGCTCATACTATTTCTCTTCCTATTTTACTTGATGGACTCAAATTAATTGCTTTTTTGCACTATTAATGTCTGTAAAAAGTTGTCACATGTCTTTTTCCATGATGAAAAATTAATAATGTTTTCTTGCCAAAGATCAAGTGAACATAATTCTATTTCTCGTTTCTAGACTTTCTGCTTTGCCTTTGTTCATTTTCCTGACATCGATATCTACTGCAGCAAGCAGGGTGACTTGTGGACCATTTTTGTAATTCCCAAAATTAACAGAAACATTTTCAATGTTTTGAAAAGCTACTCTTGGGTGTTAGTTATGTGATTATCTGGCATGTATTTAGAATATTAATCCAATAGTCCTACCTTTTACCTTTTTTCTTTTTCTTCGTCTCTTTTTTCTTCCTCTTCTTAAAAATACCTGAGTTAGAAAATCTGACATTGTAAAAAAAATGCTTTTGATTTACATTTACATTTTGATGATTCTTGTGATTGTGTCCTCTTCCACCCCAAATAAATTACTGACATGGATAACTATAAATTTGCTCCAGATTTAACAAAAAACTTGAAGTTTTCCTAATATATTTTCAATAATTACAATTGTTATATAATTGGCCTTGTTATTTTGATATATTCCTTCTAGCAATTAGCATATTAACATTTTAGCAGAGAGTAATATTTTTAGTAGTTATTCAATGAATTTATGAGAGGAATTTTGTGTAGAAAATTTTATTATGGGTTTAAACTAATTAAAAATTAATTTATGACTGCAAATAGCTGTAATAATTTGACTTCTTGTTAGCTCCATCTCTTTATCATTTTCCTTTATTTTCGTGTTGACAATGTATCTTAGTATCGGGAACTAAATAGTTGTCAGTCGTTCTTTAAAACACTCCCCGTCTCCCCAGAGATGCTTTGGAGGTGGCCTTTTGTGACCCTAAGCGTTTCCCCTGTAAACATGCTACTGGAGTTTATTCCCTAGAAAATGTCTTTGAAGAATATAAGTGCCAAAGGCACTTCGGTCCAGCTTAAAATAGTTTTAGGAAGATACTTCTGTTCGGTTTAGATCAGTTATTATAAACAAATTGACATTTGTGGGAGTACAGATTATAGCTGTTAGAAAACATGACATCGTATATAGAATTTGAAGCTGTGTAACTATTAATTTATAGATCCAGAAAGACCCCACGGGGAAGTGGCTTCCTGTACAACACTGACGCTGATATGTTCAACTTATTATCTCACCTTGACAAACTAGTGTTAGGAAACTATAAGCGGCAGTCTCAGGGTACATTTTCTTTTCTGTGTTGTTATCTTCTTTAATAAATTTTGGTTTTGGTAAAAGCTGTATCTTTGAAATAACTAGTCTAATGTAGTGAAAATAAAAATTCTTGGAATACTACTTTAGGAAAAGACTCATACACCCTCTCTCCACACACATACTTACTGTGCATAGAATCTGATATTTACCTACACCGAGATTTTTATATGATATAACTGTGATTTCTATAACTAATAATATGACTTTCTATTTTTCATCAAGAGTAGTACTCTTTTTGTTCATTGAGAAGAGTGAGTGTTCTTTTATTTTTCCTTAAGTTTTTTTCCCTATATTATTATTGAGTATTCCTAGACTTGAGTCTGTTGTTGAGTGCAATACTGCATAGACACCCGTAGCAGCCTATCCGTTGTGACGGGATTGCGCCCTAGCTGCCCCATCCTGCGGTGAGAGGTTGCGGGTACCGTCTCAGGTGCGTCTGCAATCCCATAGTAGTAAGAAATATGAAAAGACTGTTTAATGAAAGAGATTTATAATGAAATTTTTCAGCTGAGTTAACAATTCTTCTGTAAGATACTGAGTTTTGTTTACTTTTAGATATTTTTGAGTCAAACATGGTTATCTGAAGTAAGACTTAATCTTTAGCATTTAATAAAATAAACACTTTTAAAAGAATGAAAAGTTTAAGAAGGTAAATATTTCTTATGTTCAAGGGTGTTAATTGATTGAATTTTTCTTAAAATGACTTAAAGTAATTAAAATCAAAATCATCCTACACATAATTTTTAATAGTGGCAAGTAGCATTTTTGTGATAAGAAAATGTTACATTCATGTATGTTTTAAGTATAAATCCCTCAAGTGTTTAACGTTTAATGTTAAAGAGTAATCATAACCTCACTAATTTGAGGAGATGACATTTCTAGAGATAATGCATGGGTTGTTTTGTAAATTTGCAAATGACTTCTGGAGGTAATTTATTTTGGGAAATTTTTTGTTTTGCAATAAGAACAAAACCACACTTTTATTAAGAAAAATATGTAGTATAACACATAATCACAAAACATTTCACAGACGTCCAGGTCCAGTTCTCAGTTTCACATCTCTTTTATAACCATGATATCTCCTAAGCACGCACTTCTTTCAAAAGTTGTTGTTTGTTCTTGCTCAGGGGTATTGATGAAAAGTGCTATTTATGTACAAAGGAAACAGCCAGCGTCGTATGAAATATATTTTTCATGAAGTACAAAAGGTAGGCTGGAGAAAATAGTTTAACTATTTTAAAAAGAGAACTGTTCTTTTGTCATTGAAATTTAGGAGAAAATGCTGTAGACATCTGTGTAGAATAAGAGGAAATAATGTTATTGTAACATCTTCGAATTCTCTCCTCTGACAATGTTCATTTACTAAATTAACCCATGTAAAATTACTTTCCATTTGTTTTTCCACTCATAATGTAATAACTTGGGGCGTTTTCTAAGATATTTGACTAAGAAGGTAAAATTTGAAATCTAGCACCAATAGAATATGGGAGTCTTCAATAACCCAAAATCTATTACAAATTCTCTTTGCTTATGTTTTCTTCTGTGGGTCACAGTCTGTTCACACGTGGTACTTTCTCTAATTCAGTTTAAGAATTAGTGGGAGAAGTAAAACAGAATACATGAAAATAGGTATTATGTTTATGATAAAGAGCAAATAGATTTGAATTATAAATATTTTACAGCAAGCAAATGTAATAAAATTTTTGATATTTTGACATAATTTCTCTTCTATCTTTGTATATTAATGCATGCTGAACTTCTAATTTTAGCCACAGTTTATATGTTGCCCACAGGGATAGAATGTGTATGTTATTGTTATATAGGAATGCATTGATTTGTGAGTTGATTTTATAATCTGCTGAATTTTATAATTTACTGAATTTTTTATGAGTTGTATGAGACTTCCAGTGGAATCTTTGTGGTCTTCCATGTAGAGTATCATGTCACCTGAAAATAAGTATGTCTTACCTTTTCCTCTCTCAATTATTATTTCTTTTATGTATTTTTATTACCTGATTGCTCTAGTCAAATTTCAAGTACTATGTAAAACAGGAAGAATAATACTGGGTATCTTTGTCTTGTTCCTGATTTTAGGGTAAATGCATTTCCTGTTTAGAGTATTTGAAGAGAGATTGTCAAAGATCACTCGTATCACACTGAAGCAGTGTATTTTGAGGCAACGTTTTTCTATTTTTACGTTATTCAGAATTTGTATTATAAATGCATGTTGAATTTTGTCAAAAGCCTCTTCTGCACCTATTGAGATGATCCCATAATTTTTGTTTACAACTGTTAACGTGATGTATTAATTTATTGATTTGCATCCCACTTGGTCTGTGCCGTATGATCATTTTTATGACTTGTTGTATTCTGCTTGTGAGTAAATCAACGGGACAGAACTGAGGACACAGAGCCAAGCTCAAGCACTGCCAGCCGCCTGACTTCTGCCAAAGGAACCGAAACCATTTATTGGAGAAAAGACAAAAGGCCTTCAACAAAAAGAAAGAAAGAAAGAAAGAAAGAAAGAAAGAAAGAAAGAAGCCTTTTGAGAAAACTGAATATCCGCATGTAGAGGGATGAAGTTAGACCCATTACCTGATACCAAAATCAAATCAAAGTGGATCAAAGATCTAGACATCAAAGCAGGAACAATGAGCCTTCTAGAAGACAAAATAGGTGAAACACTGGAAGACTTAAAGACAGAAAAGATACTGTGGAATATTATGCAGCCATTAAGAAAGACAGCTGTGAAGTTTTTCCGAGAAAATGGAGTCACTCTGAGTCAATAATGCTCCGTGAAATGTACCAGACACAAAAGATTCAGTATTGCGTGGTTTCTCTCATAGGAGATTGCCATAAATACATATGTAAGAAAATCCTAACGTAAGAGAGAGTGAAAGGCGGGAGGTAGACAGCTAGAGAGAAGAGACACTGAGTGTGGGAGGAGACAAGGGGAGGGAAAAACGAGGGAAAGTCCGTCAAAAGTGACGTATACAGGCACCAATCCACCGTTTTATGCAACAGACACATTAATGAATCAGTAGTGTTGTAATCATTTTAAAACAATGGAATAAAATATTATAGCCAGAAAATCAAATATGGAAGAACACGAGTTTGAGCAGAGACTGAGTAACTTAATGACTTGGAGAAAATCTGCCTCCGAGCGGGCCAGGGATGCAGCTCCTTGGGAACGTGCGGCGCCCAATGCACGCCACGCAGAACGAGGAGAAGGAGGAAGAGCAAGAGAAGCAGAAGAAATCAGAAACAAAGAACGAAGCTTTTTAGCATATGGTTTTATTGATTAATTCATGATTATCGAATGGTGTCTCTTTTCCTCAAGAACTATCAGTATAGCCAAAGTTTGCAATGGATCTGCTAAAATTGACAAAAATGTAAACTAAATAGCAAACACTCTTGTTTTACAGCATGCCCTGGATATATTTTAGTCAAGTAAAATAAGACATGCAGACAAGGAAATGACTCTCATAAAGGAAGACGTTTCAGAGGACCTTAGAAACAAGGCAGCACGTCAGGGCATGCCCTGGGCCAATGGGATCAGTCAGGAGGCGGGCGGAATGAGGGGGAAACACAGGCGAGAGCCTTTGTTGTAGTTTCCCTGGGAAAAGCAAGGCAAGGCAAATCAAACTGGTTTGGAATTGGCTGGTGTGAATAATTTCAGAATGCACACAAACGAAGTTGGTAAAAAATGAAACAGCTATGTGGTCGAAGAATCTCACTACAGAATGCAAAATGCGCCCACAGGACTTTACCTTGTAAAAATAAAATACAAGAAAAGAAATCACAAAAAGGGGTTGGAGGAAAAGTTCACTTAATTGGCTCTGCAAATGAGTAAAGTCCGCAAGACTAAGTGCAAGAGAAAACTTTGCTTAAGCCCTGTGCTGCGATTTGTGATGTTGTTTCCGCGGTGTGTGGCTCAGCGCTCCGGACAGTGGCGTGGCGTCAGACAGAGCAGCACACGGGAGGCTATAGGTGGCAGGAGTCGGACCTCCCGCTGCTAGGCTGAGAGGTGAGAAGTAAGGGACTGCTCTGGCCGGGATGGCCCATGTGATCCTCGCGATGCCCATTGGGGGCGGGGGGAGGGATATGGGGATGAACGATGCTTTCGAGGTCCACTTCCTAGTCGAAATATGGACATACTAATTAAGATTTTAGTGCAAAAGACCAGGATCACTGGGGAAACGGCTGATTTTAAGACTGAGGCAGAAAAGCTTTTACACAAACGTGGAGCACTTTGTATTACCTAAAAGCAAGAACATGCAAAAAGAAAAAAAAAAATGAACGGACTCGGGAGCCAATTTCTCATAGAGAAAAAATGTTGACAAATAAAATAAATGCATTGCTACTGAATTATAATTTGAAATATAAATCTGAAAACTCCAGTTTACACTAATACAAATAAGTTCTTGAATAAACTAAAAAAAGACGGAGAGTAACAGGCAATAATCCATGTAGGAGAATTTCAAGTTAGTAATTTAGACTATTGTCCCTCCAGATACGAAGCATAGCATCCCACCTTTTTTTCTGTTTCCTGTCAGTACTGAAGACTGAGCTCAGGGCCTTTGCTCTAAGCGTCATCTCCAGCCCTTTCTTTTCTTTTCTTTTCTCTCTCTCTTTTTTTGAGATAAAACCTCACTATGTCACTAAGTTATCAAGACTAGACACAATTTTGTGATCCACCTGCTTCAGCCACCCAAAATGTTGGGATTACAGGCATTCACACACATGTCCTAATTCCTTCATAGTCTTGAACATGAGCTGCTCCGAGTGGAGACCTTCCAAAGGGTACAGCACGAAAGGAGAGAGGGAGAGCAGCTTTACTGTTGAAAGTATGACCCATCACCTTATTCTAATCTATGTCCCACTGATCATGCGTGCCCTTCGTGTGGTGTCATGGGGTGACCTACTTCCCTTGACATTTTACCCTAAGCAATCCAGAGCATGAGGAATATCAAAGAAATCTTAATCGAGAGACATTGTATAAATTAATTTGTGGTTTTCAAACTTCATGATTATCAAAAATATCTCCTTGCCACAAATTAACACACAAGCGAAGAAATCTTTGTGGCAGTTAGATTTAGTCATTCTACTACATGCAAATACTTCAAAACACCGTGTTGTGCATAATAAGTGCACGTGATTTATGCCAATCTATTAGTCATAATAAAATTGGCAAAGCAATTAACAAGAATAAGAGAAGTTTCAGAAATGGTCTTTGTCAAGAGTTGGCTAAGGATTTTGACAACTAATAAAATGTGTCATTTAGAATGAAGTTCTGAAGACACAAAAGGATATTGTGAAATGGCAAACAGTCTGAAAAAATATTAGTGGCTTTATTTGATAATAATCTGTTATTGATTTATTAACGACAGAAATATATCAATGTAAAATGTTAACAATGAAACTGGAAATATGAAAAATCTGTTCACCACTTTTTGTAATATGAAACTTATTCTAATGTTGAAGTATTTTGCAGAAATGGTATTTATTGAATAAGAAAATGATATTATCTATTTAGTGGACTTAATTCATTATTTTGTATGTGGCTGGTTGTATGACAGAACAGTACCTAGCTGGTATCAGAATTAAGGAAAATCTCAGTTGGTCTTTCACACTAAGCAGGGTTTGTAGATTTGTCCCAATATTGTGAAAAATGTAAGCAAAACTAACCAAAATAGCTTTAAAAAGTTTGAAAAAGAATGCCAAAGCCTGTCTTAGATGATGTGGCTTACACAATCTAAAATACATGTTTTCTGATATTTAACAGAAATCTTGCATCCCTACTTTGTAGATTGATCTTCATTTTCCTAATGAAGGTTGGATTGCAGGTTCAGGAAATTTAAAAATAACAAGTGTAGTTAAAGATGACACATTCTTGGGGAAATTAAGGTAGAAAATGGCAACATTTTAAAAAATATGAACAACACAAACACCTTGATTATAATAAGGTGAAATTACACTTTGAGGCCTAGACATTGTGAATTTAGTAGACAACCAATTTCAAAAATACTTTAAGCAAGCATTAAACATAGATGAATTAATTCCCTGGGGTTCCTAGACATGAGTAGGTCGAACATCGTGCTGATTCCATTCAGATAAATGCTCATGAAATATGTCATGAAAAAAATGTCATGACACTTTTTTTTCCTGAGGAAATTCAGAGGTTAGGCCAGCCACTTATTTTCCACTCTGCAGAGAGTTTATCACACTCATTATGTTTTCTGTGACGGGGTGCCTGCCCATCCGTGGAGGGTATTGGGGGAAGGGCAAGAGGACACCTGACTGTGGCCGCCTCTGGCCTGTTTCTCCAACCATGTGGGCAGCGACCGTCAGGTTTGCCTCATCACTGTAACCAGTTTTAGTTGTTGAGTTTTGTCATGTCATCATTTATTTACTACTGTCTTATTTCATATGTTTAATTTACTTGAACTCTTGTTAATAGGTACGCCGGGTTTTACACCGACATTTCTGCTTGGTTGACAGTGCACTGCACAGCAACGTGTCATTCTGATTCTGCCCTGGTTGCTTTACTTTTGCAGATTTTAGTTTCCACATTTTGAATGTGCTAGCATTTCAATATTGTTAAAAAGTACTTTTATCATTTTCTGTGTCTGTTTTGAAGAAAAATTATATTCCAAGTTAAAAACATCTAGCTGAACACATTTTGTCATTCTAGGACTCTGCAAGCTTGAAGCAGGAAGATGGAAAATTTGAGCTAAGTCCGGCAATGTAGTGCCTTAACAAAGCTCTATTGCAAAATAAAAATAAAAAGGCCTGGGGGCTTACAAAGGACAGTTAAAAATACCATATATTGATACTCAGTATATTAAATGATATAGCTGTGTTTGGAAAGTAGTTTAGTTACTTCATAAAAATATTAAGTACAAAGCTACTCTATGACTAAGCAATTGCTCATCTAGGTATTGTACTTAAGGACATTTAAAACATATATCTACACAATAATATCTAAATATTCATAACAGTAGAATGCTTACTGGCTACAGAATGGCCATAGCATTCATCATCTGGTCAATGGCTAAGCAAAATGTAGTAAACTCATATCATGAAAGATTACTAGTCACCAGAAAAGAAATGAAATTGTGCCACATGGCACATCATGGATAAACTTTGAAAATACTGAGTGATGCAAGCCAGATAAAAAATTTATTTGAGGGGCTGGAGGAATTGCTCAATGGTTAAACTTCTTGCCTAGCAAGAGCTAAGTCAAGTGCTAAGTACCCAAATTTGATTTTCTAGCAGCACATAAACCAGGCAGGGTGGCTCCTGCCTGTAATCCCAGCACTCAAGAGGCTAAGACAGGAGAATTGTGTGAGTCTGAGGCAGCCTGGGCTCCATAGTAATTCAGGACCAGCCTGGGCCACAGAGCAAGACCCTGTCTCAAAAAAAATTCTCTTTGAAAATAGTTATATGTACATGTAGGTCTCTATAAACAAGAAATAGGTTCTTAAGTGATTATAAGAAGAGCCAGGGATGGAAAGGGAAGAAGAGATGGGATGTGAATAATAGAGGTGATCCCGGAGTGTAGGGAGTTTATTTTGAGAGGGAAGCAATGTTCTAGAGTCGATTGTTGTAGTGATTGCAGTACTTTATGAGCATACTAAGCTTCCCTGAATTGCACATGTGAAAAGGGTTAATTTTCATGTTATATGAATTATATTTCACTACAGATCTTAAATACTAATTAGTTGTGGAAGTCTAGGGGGCATTGCAAAACCCAAGGGTAAAAGTGGAGTCTGCTTTTATTGGGAACTGGAGATTGGCCACACTGCAAATAAAACCATTAACTTTGAATTCGTAAAATTCCCATCTGTTCATTTCAAAGAGCAAGTGTACCTTGCTCACGTTGGGTTCTTTTTCAATGTATTTATTCCATTCTTTTTAAATTGGCTTTCTCTACTTCCTTTGTTTGCATGAAACTTGGCTTTTCAAACTTCTGCATTTCAACTTAGTTCAAGTGCCATCAGAGACCCACCATAATTACACCCCCTGAATTCCAATTTCCTGAAAAAGAGAAACTAACTATAACAGTTTAAGCAAAGAGCGTCTGTCCGTCAATTCACTGGTAATCGTGGGACGGGGTTGTGATTTCCAGCGCTCTCTTCAACCCAACTTGCGGAGCTACATTCTCTGAAAGTGGATGAGAATATGACACAGCCCAATTGTGAGCATAGGTGGTGGCACACACCTATAATGCTAGCCCTAGGATGGCTGAGGCAGGAAGATTGCTGTGAACTGGAAGCCAGCGTGGAACACATAGTGAGTTCAGGACCAGCCTGGACTACAGAGCTAGCAAAAAAAAAAAAAAAAAAAAAAAAATCCCTTTTAGAAGACGATTTTAGTTCACCACTCCATGAAAGTAATTCCACCCTAGGAGACTATATTTGTCATAAGGCATCGTCTTCAGGGATGATTTTAGTTCTGCAACATAGTGAAAGATGGCGTGATTCAGCCACTGAGCGTCAGTTATAATGATGCAACTTCCACAGTTGACTGCAGGCCATTTTCTTCATGTTACTAAACTTTTATAGAAAATTTCAAAGAGAAAACAACTTTCTTAAGGGTTTTGGAAGTCCCTTATTTTCTTTTAAAAGTGACAAAAACAACATTGTGAAAACTCTTCCAGATAACCAATTTTATATAAAATTAAAGAACTCAAGAAAATATTGGGGCATTAAAATAATTGGTGGTGGTCACTGAAAACTTCAAGTAAAATAAATTAATTACACTAAAACATAAAACACAGAGTGGAAATGTTCTAAAATTTAATATGAAGATCAATATGTGTCACCAACAATTAACTGCATTTATAGCAACATACATGCAATTAATAAAAATTTTTAAAATAATTTGATGGATTAATTAGGACACATATGAAGAATAATATATACACATCATATATATATATATATATATATATATATATATATATATATATATATATATAAATGGGGGGAAACTCAAGACTTACATTCTTAATTTTGAAAACAAGCATTTGTCAACTAAAATGACATATACTTTTTAAATAACTAGTACCCGCACCAGGGATGGAATAGTGATTCACAGCCTTATGCCCAGGGGTGCCTAATAATTACACTGACTACCTTCTGCACCAGTCCTGGTAAAAAGCTTTCACAGCGAGTGAGCTCTGAGTCAAATGGAATGAAGGGGAATCTATGAGGGGGGTTTCCAGGAGGCTGTCCTAAGGTCACCCAGGGTGGCTGGCCGGGCACGGGGTGTTGGAGGACACCCCTCCCGGATGCCTGATGTGCCTTCTCTGCACGCTGCTCTTTCTCACTGAGGCTGTCAGGCTGAGCTTTTATTCCACCGTTCATCTCGGAAGGCTTGCCACGAAGTTTGCTGCTCCCACAAGACTTCTTCTTCTTCTTCTTCTTTCTTTCTTGAGTAAATGGTCTCTGGATTTTTCAAAAATGTTGGTACTTATTTTACAAGACTTTAATTCATTTTATGCTAATGATGATGATTTTGTCCAGTTTTATGAGTGACTGTTACTTTTATGTTGAAGAGGTTTTTTGTTCTAGATATTACTTTTCGATCCTTATGGGCAACACAAATAGCGTGCATCTTTAAACCTCCCATTGGAGATGAGTTAATTAAAGCATTTTAATGTGGAAATGTTGTAAATAACAGAAATTACAAACACTGCTAGGCAACACTGGGTTAAAGAGAAAATGCTGCTGCTAACACATTCGTGAATGTTTTATATCTGAAACTGAAATTAAAATTCTGAGATTTTTCTCCAAGTAGAGTTTTGAAGTGGATTTTACAAAGAAAATCATTAAAAACATGCCATATATTCTGAGATACTGAAATTATCTAAGGTTCTGAGACTACAAGGAGCTAATACAGTGGAAAGAATAACGGTAATAAAATAGTAAATCATTTCTGTATTTCTAGTAACCATCTTGTGTCTCTTGGAGATTCCTGAGATCTAGAGAAAATGATTTTTGCATGTTTCAAACACACTTGAGGAATGTAGATTCCGAACCTAGAAATGAGTTTATACTCTCGAGAGTTTGAATTCCATTTACAGTTGGCAAAAATGTGCTTTTCAAAAAAAAAAAAAATCCTACCAGAAAGGCAAATTTCTACTACCTGAATGGCTGAAAATGGGGTAACTGCTCTTTTGAAAGGTGTCTGGCCTCCACAAACCAGCTGCTCTGTGGTTCAGCACTGGGTGAGGATTTCAGGAAAAGGAACACAGAGAGACTGGAAGGAGTAAGAGCTGAATAGTCCTTCCAAATCGCACTCAGTATAAAAGGGAAGTCGATGGGATCCTTAATACAGGATAATCCCAGTTCCAAATTACCTGGTGATTTATTCAAAAGTTCTAAATCCTTCTCTCTACACTGGGTTTATTTAAAAAATTAAGTAACAGATACAATCCATAAGCGAAACAACAGATCTGTAAAACAGATTTTAAAAGCTTGAAAGTTAAAAAAATATATATTTTTCTGCTTTCAGGTATAATCACTTGTCCTGGTAAAGTCATGGTGAAGGTGGAGGAACAGCGACATCAGAGTAACTGGAAACTAAGGGGAATGGTTACAGGCACAGCTTTTCTGAGAGCTGCCCAGCTGGCAGCATATATGCTAAGAAGCCAGTTAGAAAGGATAGAGAAAGCGTGGTATACACTGCACTGTGACTACCTGTGAGGCTGATATTTATTACAAGCCAATTAATATGACTCATCCAATTATTAATATTCTGTCTGTTCTATATTGTCAAAGGTAATATCATTCTTTTAAAAATCCTCTCACATATCTTACACAATAGCTCACTCCAGATTATGTCATTTTATTAGCAAAAGTTCTTATAAAGAAAATAAGAATTATAAGCATTCAAGAAATCCTGTAATACTGAGAAACGTCTCTAAATGTACGTACTATGTGAATTGCTTCTGAATTAAGAGAATTTACACATCACTATGAGTTTTCCCTTATAATGCTCTTTATATGTAAAACTGGGGACAATATTCTTGTTCTCAAACTTGTATTCTGGTACAGCTAGATAATATTTGACGTAATATCAAGGGTTTCTGTGCACTCCCTCTTCCTGTACTTCTCTGTGGCTCCTCAGACTGGCCACCAAATCTGTCACCCAGGAACAAATGATAAGCACAGAAAAGTGTGCGGGGTGACCGAAGCCTCCCTGGGCTTCCGAAAGCCCAGTGCCACTAAGGACGTGGTTTTGCACAGAAGCAGGCTGGCTTTCAAAATGGAGAGGGTGGAAGAGAGGACAGTCAACCAAAGTGACCCAAGCGCTGTGGAGAATCTTATTTAGGAGCTTGAAACTTTCCAAATACGGAAAATGATTCCATGAATAAAGTTTTTTTTTTTTGTTTTGGTTTTTTGTTTTTTCCCCTGGGAAAGGAGACAAGAAGCACAGCTGATCTCATCCTAGAAGAAACAAATGGCTTTTCATGGGCGATCTCTATGGCGGTAAGGAGTTTTAGCCCACAGCGGAGCACCAAGTCTATACCCAGATTTGAAGTGGGTCAGTGTTAACAGAAGCTTGGTATAACTAGAAAATGGAAGCAATGCCAATGCCCACCAGTAAGTACATGGATGAGTTGTGGCATATTCACACCACAACGAGGTGACAGTCACTTGAAAGGAAGCATCATGCAACACGGGTGAGCTTCATTGTAACGGTAATGACTTTAGTCACCATGAAAATTGTGTCATAATTTAAAGATAAACTGCCCTTAGTGTGATCATAATCATTGAGATGTGAAGGGAACGTTCAAAGTTGTCAGATGACCACTTCCATGGTCCACATTGTGCTTAATCAATTTTCAGTTATCATCAAAAAGAGGGAAAGAGGATTTAAAAAAAAATCTCAGAGGGGACCCTTAGAGGACAACAGTGCAACCTTAGATGTAATTTTATGTCGGGAGGAGTGTGTGTATAATCTTAAGGATATGGATTTAAGTCTAAATTCTACAACAATTCTCCTGCATAAATTTGAGTGAAATATCTTTATCTGTTCATGCCTATATTATCTACCTCATAGAACTTAAGTATGAATTATATTAAGCAACATTCATAATTTAACAAACATGCACATATTCTATTATTTACTATCACATATACTATGAAAATTATATGTGTCAAGTTGCTGCAAATTTACACTTTTAGTCTGTCCTAAAGGTATGCGTGGTAGACTTGACTTCACTAGTAGTGATTGAGCCCATCAAGGATGCTATGAGCACTATTAACATTATGATCTATAATTTCCTTGTAAAGTTTTATATCTAATTAAATAAACTAGTATGTTCTGGCATGATTTATAATGTGAGGTGCTATGGCTCACCTATAGTTCTTTTTTCTGTTTTCTTACTCTTTTATTTAATATTTTTGAAAAATTATCGACAATAGAATTGTAATTTCAAAATCAGAAATTTGAAATGATGAGATGAGTTTTTATCTTTTAATTGCAAGTGTAATTCCTTCCTTTTATTTCAAGATATTAATGATATTCCTTTTACATATGTTTCTGGCTTTGTTTCGAGGATTATATGTGCTTTTTCTCCAGTACATAAATATTTTTATTAAATTGATTTTTTTTGAAATTCTTATGAATAAAGTTAAGTGTTCTATAAAACAGAAATTTTTTCATTCTGTTATTTTCTGTGTATGCAAAAAATGATATATATGCAGGGCAGGGTATTTTATAGAGAGGAAAGTTGAAGTACACTGACTTATTTCTGTCATTTGGTCTGTGGATTTGTCTTTGAAAAGAGAAAAGACTTTGAAATGGATATTGAACTCCACTGGGAAATCACAGAATGCAGAGGCAGTTTCTCATTGGCTTGTCAGACCGAAGGCAGTAATGCTGACGGAATGTGTACCTAAATGGTCCTGTCATTTGGTGGAACTGCTTTTGGAAGTCTCTTGTTTAGTTTGCTTAATAATATTGACCATAAGAATTTATGAAAGTATCCACTTGAAAACTTTCTCAATAAAAAAGTTGCATCCATGGAATATATCTACTTGAGTTTGCTGAAATAAAACAAAGAGGGCTTTTGAGATAATGAGCACATTCAAGGTGTTAAGAAAAAATCCAGCCCTATTGTTTAGGAGCATGTGAAAGAGGAGGGAGACCATGGAATCGTCACGAAGTTTCTTTTTGTTGAGATTTAGGCAATGGGACATTGATAATTTGGTTACAGGAATGCTCAAAGCAAACGTTAATAAATACTCAACAGTAACTATAGGAGTTTCTATCAGAAATAATATGAACATTTCTCTTACCTTTAAAACTTTTTGATTGCAGTAACACTTTGCTAATGCCATTGTTGATGGAAAAGATAAGGTCAGTTAGCCTAGTTGCTGTAGAATTTCTCGATACCACCGTTACTGGGAAAATTCACCAGCTCCAGACCGTTCCTCCCGCCTTCCCCCCTCCACGCCTCCCAGACTTTTTGCCTCCCTCCTCCTTTTATCTTTACTTTTCCTTCCTGCCTCTGTGACATGATCTCTAAAATTTCTCTCTAGAAAAAAAAGAACAGTTAATTGTCCCATATGACTTCAAAGTGTAGTTAATGATTACTATATTCTGCCAGTGCTCACAAAGCCCTTGGTGAGCCTTGTAACTTAGCAGTACACTTTTTCAAATGGCAATCATGTAAGGTTTTTTCTTTTTAATTTTCATCGTTTAATTAACTTCAGTGTTTTAATAACTCCATTATACTATATCTTTTACCCTCACATATTTTGCAGTGCTGGAGCCATAAATTGTGTTCTTCTAGAGAATGCTAATTTGTTTCAGGTAGGTTTTGCAAATTTTACCTCACAAAAATGTATCACTCTAATGTTGACTTCACATAAACATTGAACATGCATGTAAAAATGTTAATACTTCTTTAGTGAAGAGATGAGCTCTTCCCATATCTGCATTTATATAAGATAAAATAAATTTTTCAAGAATCGTAAGTGCTATACCATTTAACAGAATAATTCTTAGAATCCATAATGAATACATTTTTATTAGATACAGCATCACAAATGAAACTCAAAATAATTTTGCTCCATGTAAGTTTTGAGAAAGTGTGAACTGTATGATTCCATTTAAAATAAACGTTTAATGTAAATAATTATCTGTGGGCACATAAAGTTTTCGGAAGGAGAGACAGGCAGGGAGAAAAGTGTGACCTATACAGAGGCGCATGAGAAGCCATTGGGAAATGAATATTTCTATGTAGTGGGATCCTTCCAATAAGGAGGGTGCTTCCGTGAGGTCGCGTGCCCTTCAGTGGCATCATTTACAAAATTAAAATAAATAAGAAATAAAATTAAAGGAAAAGATGCTCTTTATGTGCCTGCCTTGTAATTTATTCTTTAAAAAATTACATGCCATTCGAGAACTATCATTTTGAAGGGTCATATTGACTGTTTTTTTTTTCCAACATGTTGTACATCATATTCACAAAAGCAATCATAGCTTCTTATAGTTAACAAACTTATGAAATAGTTGGCTTGATTTCAAAGCAACAATAAAAAGTCAGCTGACATAATCTTGTTTTGAACACACACAGCTAAAGCTCAGTAATCGCAGGTGTTTGGTCCGATAACAGGTGTGTGCACTACAGCTTCCGCTCCCTGCTGTAGAGAGTGTCTCGCTTAGGTGTCAGTGAGCCTATTTTAGGTGCAGATGGAAGACAAATCAACTTGAAATTTAGATAAAATACAATTGAGAGATATCCTATTATTTGGCTTATGGTGTCGATATGTCAATAAATAGTGAATTAAAAGTGATATTAGTACATTGACTGAAATTTTTCAATGCCACCTGTTTACATTATTAAACATTTATACCATTGTTTCCTTTGGCATGAACACCATTTAATCAATTTTCTAGTGTTTTGAGAAAATGCCGTGTTTTCCCTAAAGCACATACACATCACTCTTGTTATTTGGAGCACATATCTAAGAGCAAAACTTACAATGGGGTGGGAATTGGAAGAAGCAGCACTATGGCATTCCAAGTTAACATGACATCCCAAATGTTAAGAATGACACGCCTTAAAATACTTTTATGAAAACTCAATGGTTTTGTGTGCCAATTCATCCCTTGGAAAAGTTATGTTTTTCATCTTACCATTAAAGACTAATTCTATTAAATGACTATATAATGTTAAAAAAAGAAAAATCACCAATACCCTTTCAATGAAAATGCATAATTCATCGTCTTTCTATCATTTTTTGTTTCCTAATAAAAGAATTGCCAAGGGAAACTCAGACAAAATAAAAACTGCTGTCAAATGTCATCCTTAAAGTGAGTAAGCATCACTCACGGGACTCCTCTCCTGGTGGCTCTCGTCATTATTTCTAAAACTGTGAGGCTGTCATTCTCAGGCTTTCTTTTGAGTACTGACATAAAAGGAAACGACCATAATTTGTAAGAATGTCAGCGAGCTATATTCATCCCCTCCCAGAAAGGGCTGTTCCAAAAGAAAGGAAAGATTCCCGTATGCATCTCCTGTAATTCCCCGAGAACCTGACGATATGTGCATTTGATTATCAATCACTTTCCAAAGAAAAGAAAACATTTTGAAACTCAATTCAAGCACTGTCTTCCATCAGTATGACAGAGGATCACCTATTGCTGTGTAACAAAGGAAAATACTCAAGATAGGAAGGCATGTTTTTTTTTTTCTTCTTTCATTACTTGTTCCTGTGGCATACATTGTCTCTGAGAAAACCGGCCGAGTTCACAGGAAAGTATGAGCTGCCCCTATAATAAAAACTCAGGGCGGTAAGACCGTCCTGAGTGGGCCTGAAGAGAGCTTACAGGACGGAAGAGCACAAGACCAATAAGAGAGGGTTGTTTGCTGTCTTTAACGTTCTATGAATTCCAGGTTGAACATGTGAAAACACAATGGAAAGCGGGTGGGGACACATAGCCGATCATTGCTAGGACAAAGGCATGGAAGCAAGACCTGACTCACGTCATGATGCTGGGATCCTTTTTCCCATATTGCTTTATCTCAATGTCTGTAGATATTATTTTAGCCTAATTTTTGAAAATGACTCCGAATGGTAGCATGAGGATTGCCTAACAACTCTCGAGACTTCTACAATAGCTCTAAACTGAAAGTTTATAAGTGCGATGATGCTAATAGACCCTACTAATATTATTAACATCTTTGCTAAAATTTACATGAGAGAAGGGGTTATCAAAATAGTCCCCTTAAAGTATAATTAAATACATTTTAAATGGTAAAATTGTTTAAGCAATAAAAGTACCGTATTAACTTATGCAATTTAACTTTTCTATAGTCAAGTGCTAAAGTTAATGTCAATGCAAATAAAATTGAGTGCTTTCTTGTGAGGAAGTAATGTCTCTGTGGAAATGTGAATACTATTATAGAGAAGCAGTACATTAAATATTCTTTGGATCGTCTCTCTTTATTACGTGTAATAAAAGATTTTAGTGCAGAAAAGCTTCAGATCATAGAAAATCATAGCAATGCTAAAATTAGTTTTCTACCACCCGGTCGCCCTTACCTTGGTCCCCACTGTGTTCACTTCGGTCACTACTTGCTCAGAGGCAAAATCTCAGCAATGGTAATAGGAAGGAATTCCAGGTTTTGCTGTGTCATAGCTGGAAATGGAGAATTTGTTAAAATTCTCTATTTTCACCTAGTCATTTTAAAGCGAGAAAATTGCAAAAACAGAAGGATGAGAGAATTGGGAGTTGTGGGAATCGTTCCTCAGAAAGCAATCGTGAACTGCAACAAAATCCCGGAGTGAGAGACAGAGAAGGTGAGACAGCACGTGGGCACGCGGGGAAGCGGGTGAGGTGGCCTCTCCTGCAGACTTACCTGATGAGAAAACTCGAAGCCCAAGTCTTCTGAGATGAGAAGAGACACAGGCGCATAAAATGATTTGCATTTTCAATCTTCCTCTATATTTTTAAGCTTAGCTTAGCTACAAATGTAAATAAAATTTTGTAAAAATAAAACGAAAGAATGCTTAATTTACATCACAAATCCTGTTAACTTACATTTAAGTAACAAGTCCTTCTATCTATGCTTGGGCATAGCTTGGGGCTGAGGTATGTGCTTGGCGGATGACATTGCAGGCTCTTTCACACTCACATGGTCATACATTGGACATAGAAGCAGTTCCCATAGGATCAGGTGGCAAAACCGAGAACGTTAAGTTCTCTGATGAGCTGGCTTGGGAGAAACACAACTCCCACATCAAACCTCAAAGGAATGGCTGCGGTTGGACAGGTTCCCTTTTAGATATTCATATTTGGTGATTTTCTGCTCAAAGTATTTATTCATTTATTTGCATAAAGTACACTATATTTTTAAATAGAAATGTTTTTGCTAAGTAAAGTCATTGTTATTTGATATGTTCAAAATTAAAAATGATATTAAAGATTTTTCTCT
The DNA here is from genome assembly GCA_004027205.1 of Ctenodactylus gundi. NCBI lineage: Eukaryota > Metazoa > Chordata > Mammalia > Rodentia > Ctenodactylidae > Ctenodactylus > Ctenodactylus gundi. The sequence goes on along the minus strand of PVKB01000645.1, from coordinate 330,354 downwards.
ACCACAACATGCAAAAATGTATGAGTTAAAACTGCGAATGTTTTGGATAATTCTAATGCAGTGTATCTTGGTGCACTTAGAAATGTTCTCCAATTTTGTTGTTTAAAGTTGAAGAGAGCACACCAGTTTTCAAGAAACCCCTCCCCGTGGCCTGATGGTGTGTTTATTACGATTAGCTGCAACTTAGGAGACCCCGGACTCTTTATTTTCTTGACTTTGTTTTTCTTTTTCACCTAACGTTGATCACATTGTCCTTGTTAATGCACTGTGCGCAGCCAGGAGCTACCCAGCATGCATCTGCTCCCAGGCAGGCTCACTGTGCCTGGACACGGAATGGGGGCTGACATTTAGCACCTGTCTTCATGCATTCCAATTGTAAGCCCTATGGGTACAACACGTGAATGTCATATAGGGTTAAACACCTCTATTGTTCCCCATTGTCACACTGATTAAAAAACATAACTTTAAAAGGCTCTGCAGGATCAAGCAATGAATAATGTTGAGGAGTCATGCATATTTAGGATCTAAAGAATATTAGCTGATGTCTTTGATATTAATACAATTAAAAATATGCATGCCAAAAGTACAACTAAATTTACCAATGACTGAGGTTGCTTAACATGTTGTGTCAATAAAATGCAAAATTTGATGCTTTTGGTTTTTTTATGAATAGCCTCTGGAGTAAAGCAGAGAGGAAGCGCTCGTGTTGTTTGGGCGTCAATTCTGTATTGCTGGTCCCCTAATTTGCATAACGATCTTGCAGATCTCTTCATGGGTGACATTGACCTTTTTACGTCATTCTCTCAGAAACATGCTGAAATGGATCTAATGCACGTTTGTCCTAATAATTCATTATAAAATACTGGCAATCGTGTTGTATTAATATAATTTTTGAAGCTCCAGGTGGCAGAAGCAAAGAATGCCAGTTAGAACCACTGTGTCCTCATCCGAATCAGCTGGAGAAGGTCAGTGAGGTCCCTGTCACCTGAAGGCAATGGATACTGTCTAGGGTGAAGTTTGCGTGTGCTTTGTAACTAACACTTCGTTTTTGGAGCAACTGCTTCAAAATTAAGTACAATTTAAAAAAAAATTAGTTGCCGTGCCTAATGGCAATTCAGCCCAGAACATTGAATGTTTCTGGTAAAAATATTCAACGTCTAGTTGGAAGGTCAATTTTGCATTGTTCATTAGTTTGGGGGGAATTAACTAATAACCAGTATAACGCTCGATTACTTATTTCCAAAAGAATTGAGTTGAGAAAATGTCAGATTATATGAAGCATGGAATAATTGTTTCATTTCGGAAATGGAAAAGTCAAATAATAAACTGTTGTCTCTACTGACTTATTTCTTTTTCCCAATTTTATTGTATAAGTGCAATACGTAAAGTTTCCATTGAACTTGAGTATTACGTGCACATACATACAGTGGCAAAGTTACAAATCCTTCCCTTTTCTCTTTTCAACCCTTCCAGTTCCCCTCCCCCACCACATCCTCCAGTTTCCATTATTCCCCACAGTAAGTTTTATGAAATAATTGTGATCTGGGTCTCTCATATCAGAGAAGCCACCTGATATTTCACCTTCTGCTTCTGACTCACTTCACTAAACATGACGATCTCAAGTTGCATCCATTCACCTACAAAACCTCCAACCTATCTGTCTTATGGATGAGTAATATTCCATTGTGTATAAAGAGCACAATTTATGTATCCCTTGATGTGCTGATGGGTACTTTGCTGTCTTCCACATTTTAGCTACTGTTAGCTGTGCTGCTATGAACACAGGTATACATTCGTCTCTCTTATATGTTGTTTTTAAGTCTTTTGGGAAAATTCCCTAAAGGGGTAGCTCTGGTTCACACGGGAAAGTTATTTCTGATCTTTTGAGAGACTTCCTCACTGCTTTCTGTTGTACCAGTCACTATTTCCTGAAAGAAAGCATTTCATCTATTTTTAAGGGCAGGTCATCTTGAAAGAAAACATGCCTGATTTGTGGAATGTTTGCTTCATTATATAGTTCTAGGGCTGGAGAATTAGCTCAGTGGATAGAGCATTTGCCTAGCAATCAGAAGGCCTTGAGTTCAATTCCTGAGCACTCCATAAACTGGGCGTGGTGGCACATGCCTACAGTACCAGCCCTCTCTCATCAGGAGGCTGAGTCAGGAGGAATGATGTGAGTTCGGGATCAGCCTGGACTGCAGAGCGAGAACCAGTCTCAAATAAAGTAAGCAAAATTATTAAATTAAATTGAACTAAAAGTTGCCTGTAACTTAAGTTTTATTGTATGGTGTGATGCAAAAATAAAATAATTTTCTTAATTGAAATATTGCAGAATAAAATAGAACTTATAGTATTAACTATCAGAAGTATTTCTCACAAGACCCTATGTTGCAGTTTTCTTTTGCTAGCTGACACAGATTTTTATGCTTTAAGAAAAATTAAATAAGCAAAGGCAGGTCTGACAGAATATTTTTAGAGGTACAATTATTTTTCTTCCAAAATGAAAAGATTAGCCCCCTCCACAGGAATAGCCTCGGAGTCCTGAGGACAAAAAATAAAAATTAGGAGCTTACTTACAGGGAGACTTGAGCTGTTTCTCCTGTACAAACACTGATTGCATCCCCAGAGTTCCACGCAATACAGCAGAGGATGCAGCGAGGGCATGCACCTGAACGCACATCACAGCAGGTGTCAGCGGTAACAGGCAACAGATCTGCACATGCAGAACCTAGCTCCGCAGCTGCCCCAGCCTGAGCAGCAAGACCATGCCACACCCGCAACGCAAAGCAGTTAGAACAGAAACCAAGGCGATATGACAGTCCCTGGGTGCACTCAGTCCTCATCGGTCAACTGTGGTCTCACCTAGTCTACTTAATCTGATATTTAAATTTCATCTTTACTATTTTTTTGTGTTTACAGAGAGTGACATTTTCGTTACAATTTTGCCTTTATCTTAGGAAGTTTGGGCACTGGTTTTAAAAAGCATATTGCCTTTCTGGAAGAAAGCTTACCCAACTGTTCCAGTGACGGATTCAATTCTCAAGTAGTCCCCCACCAACGTCTCAGGGATGGAACTACAACATATGGACATTTGGGAGTGTTCAGGAGTGTGGTATATTAATTATTATGCTTGAAATACTACAAAACAACGCCACAGATGGGCTGGCTGGTGCTGATCTGGGTGTTGTCTCACAGATCTGTAGGTCAAAGGTAGAGCACTGAAATGTTTGGAGAATTGCTTCTTCTGAGAGTTTTGAGGAAGAATTCGTTTCATACCTCTCTCCTAGATCCTGGGTGTTTCCCGGCAATATTTTATGTTCTCTGGTTTGTTGACAACAGAACCCCAGTCAACACTGGGTGTTCTTCCTTCTCCATGTGACAGAATGCCCACGTTACTGGTTTGAAGTAAAGATGCTACTCACGTTGGAGTGGAGGTCCACCTTACACTGGTGTGACCTGTTCTTTACTTAATATACCTGCAATGACTCTTTTTCCAAAAATGTTCATCTTATGGTGTATGGAGGGAGGGTCAAGACTTCAGCATGGATTTTTAAAGTACCCAATTTATCTTATAATCTATGACATCTATGAGAATCTGCCCCCAACACGCAAAGCCCTACCTTCCCTGACAGGTTCAACTCTGGCCTAGCGTATTTTCTCAAGACCTCACTTTTCTGAGGAGCTCAAATGGAGTTTAAATTTGTATTCTGGCCAACTTTTTTTCTTTTTGTCATACCTGTGAATCAAATGCTTTTTCTTAGCCGTCTGTTCTCAAGGTGTGCTACTTTTGTCCCTATAAGTGTGTTGTAAGACCTCAGAAAGTTAATAAAAATATTGCATTCTATCTTTGATATTCTCAAATCTGTAATAAATCATTCTAGCATATGGTGTGCCAGAATCAGTTAGCTGCCTTTTAATTCTGGAAATTTATGATGTCCAAGAAAAAACATTTTATATTTTCTTCATTCAGTGAACATCTAGTACGTGGTCAATAAACATGCTATAAATAACGTGACTTCAAAGTATGCACACTAACAGTAAAATAAAAAAAAATAAAAAACCAATATCACATTTGTTGTGTATAAATGCACATATTAGTCAATTGTATACTGTGATGAATAGTTTTTGAAATATTGCTGGAGTTTATTTTTTCTAGCTTAGATTGATATACATTAAAAATACAGTGTAAAAGAAAGAGTAAGGTAGTTTGCAGAGATTTTAAGATTAGCATAACCAACAAAGTGACACAGTATCTGTTCTTTTTCAAAGGAAATATTTTTAAACCTTTGAAATAAGAGTGTTTTATTTTGTAAGAGCAGGACTTATGCATTCTATAAGCAGGCATGGATTGCTACTTTCTTTAAAACTGTGTGTATGTGTACTTCAAGTGTGTGTATCCCCAGAATGGTACAGAGGTTTGAGAGAGGCTTTTGATGTGGCTTATCACATTCTCAGTGATTCGGTTTCTGGCGGGTGACACCGTCCCTGTTGGCGGGAGAGAGCTTCTCAGTATCCATGCACCGTGAGGTCGAACATCTTGCCAGAAACGCCAACATGAGCTGACGTGTCTCTTCAAGCCCTGGAACATTTCTGTGGAAATATTCCATAGAGCGATTTTCTAAGTATTCCCAGCAAGTAACGTGAGAAGGACAGAAGAGAAGAAGAAACGTTTTTCTTGCTCTTGTGCCTGGCAAGGAGAAAGACTTGTTTGTAAAAACAGGGCTTATGCGCTTTATAAACATCTTCTCTTTGTCAAAAGATGGGTGCTTAGTATTGCCAAGCAGAAAGTAAATCACTTTTCATTTCACTTTTAGATAACCTCAGTATAATTTTCTTTGTATATTTGCCCAAATGAACTCTCAAAATCTCTCGTTTCCCTGATGTCCATCGCCGGAGAGTCTTGCTGGAGCAAGAATCATTAGGTTTTAAATATTAAATACATTTATTTTAAAAGCTTTTTGCTTAGAAACCTTGAGACCTTATGTAAAGGAGATCTTTGATGTTTTTATTACTGTCAGTTAAAACACAGTTTTAATGCCGAAGTTTCAGAGTCTGTAAAATGACTGAATTATTTACAGTAGATTCTACTGCATATACTTTGGAAATAATGAGGAAAACAGAGCACGGGTGTTGTGTGTGGGTGTGGATGGCCGGATTCTATCCATCACGTTGGAGTTTTTGTCATCTGAAAAGACGTATGAATGGCTCAGAGGAGGGACAATACCAGAGGTGCCCAGGCTCCTTGAGTCAGGAGCATTATCACATTTACATTGTCCTCATCCCTGCTTTCTTTTATGAATCTCTCCCCTATGATAACTTGAAGACAAAAAATATATAGCTTCATGTAATTAAAGCCAAACTAGTCCAGCTCTATTTTAAATTAAAATATTATGTAGGCCTGGTGGTACAGACTTGTAATTCCTGTAATTCCAGCACACTAAGAGGCTGAGGCAGGATAGTAAGTTTCAGTCTTGCTTGGTCAACTCAGTGACTTAGCATGACCTTATCTCAAAAATCTAAACAATAAATAAATAAATACTGGGCCGATGATGTGGTTCAGTGTGAAGGCCCTGGGCTTTACCCCCAGGAATGCCAAAAAAATCTGAAATTTAGGCAATCTGTGTTTTCATTCTCACATCAGTGAGAAAAACAAAACAAAACTGTAAAACTAGGATCCGTTAGTGTTGAGTTTGAAACACATTGAAGTGTCTCTTATTCTCTTTTGTAATTAATTATAAAATCCCATAATTCTCACAAGGAGAGATATGCTGTTTTGAAGCATGTTATTTAAGAGCCTGTTCCCAGGAAGCACACACTGAGGTGTTGAGACAGGAGTGACACTTCAGCACTGAGTCACCTGAAAGCTGCAAAGTGACTCTGTCTGCTATATGTGTAACTTTTTAAAGTAAAATTTCAAACTCTTTCAGAATTTGAAAGGTTAAAAATTATATTTCTGATTAGGGTGATGGTAGTACAGCAAAGGAATAACTTTGATTTTATCTCTGTATGTTGATTTTTTTTTTTGAGACAGGGGACAGGATCTCAGTCTGATCTCACTCTAGCCCCAGCTGGCCTTGGGCTCAGGGCAATCCTTCTGCCACAGCCTCCCGAGGGCTGGGATTACAGGTGTGTGCCACCGTGCCTAGAATTATATCCTTATAGGGAATCAAACTCAGGGACAGGAGCTTGCTAGGCGAGTGCATCATCCTCAGGACACTCCTCCAGCCCCTCTGCATGGTAATTGTAAAATGTTGTATCTCTTCCTTGAATGATAACTATGCAAAGTCATTTTTATCTAGTCAGCAATATTAGACCCCTGCAGATTACAGTTAACACCGGTAATTTTCTAATGTTGTTAACTGAAACTACCTGTGACAAAAAGGCTAAATTTTGGTATTCATCTGCCAGGACAACTTGCAAGGCATTTGGAGCAAGCTTTGGTTTCATTCCTGATCCTGAGGCTGTGCCATAAGCAATATGGAAATAAATATCACATGCTACTGACACTGTTTCTGTAATGCTTTCCCTGGGAATTATTTAATATTTGGAATGCATTTATTGTGAAGATTTTTAGATTCCGCATACTTTGAGTCATTTGAATTATGGTTTCTAGTGGCAGCTGCTCACATCTGCAGTGGTTACAAACAGGATAATTCCTTCCTCTACTCACTTTCTCAGGTAAGTAGTAGAAGTTACATGACTCTTCTAGACTCTTTCAAGCTAGATCTACAAATCCTCTGAATGTAATTTAATTTTCCGCATTATGTAGACTGCAGATTTCCTCAACGTCCTGTGAGTACTTAATACAGTTGAGAAGGGAACTGTCTTGTCCGGCTTTTCCAAAAAGTAAGGAGTTAAACAAAAGCCACTGAAGAGTTTCTTAGTTTTATAACTGGAGAGAAAAAGCGTGTGTAACTGCTCCCGGTTCCTTGCCTAGCGGGAGCTGAGGTGGAGTCAGGGCACACAGGACGCCTTACCTACCTTTGTTAATTATAAAGACAGCATGGTCGGTCAGCCTCTGCGGTGCTGCAGGGAACACCACGGACGTGTCGCTAAGGTTTCTTCATTCACGTCACATCGTTCTTCCATTACAAACTGTTTTATAGATTAGTGTCTTAAAACACACAAAAATTACTGTGTTTTGGATCACTGGTACATTGTCCCACAGTTTGGCCAAGAACTAAGTAAGAGATTCTTCTGCCCCTCCTACAAGCACCAAGAGGTCACGTGTGGCTAGATTCACATAAATTAAAAGATTTCACTCACCACTTCAGTGCCTGGTTAGAATCGACTGATGACTGCACTTGGTGCGATCGTTCTTTCTTCCCACATTTCTGGGTGTTAATGATCCTGGGCTTCTCAAACAGAGGCTCAGAGTTCAGAAAATTAGGCTTCTCAGACACAGGAAAAGACAACGTCAAGCTACAATTTCAAGACAACTTCACTACAAATACCTAGTGAAAGTTGCTGCTAGGTGGTGCTTAGCTATAATTCTTCAATCAGAAATGCTGATGCAAGAGGGTCACAAGTTGAATGCCCTCCTGGGCCATGCAGCAAGAAATTGTTAACACACACACACACACACACACACACACACACACACACACACACACCCCACCACCACCACCACCACCACCACCACCAATTCCTTGGATTTCATCTCTGACACCACAAAAACTTACATCTGGAGTATGAGTAAAGTTAGTCATACTGAATAAGAGAAAGAGAAACAACCAGACATTTGAGTGACCAATAATGACATCAAAAAAGAATTAAATACAGAAAAATAACTTATAACTTAGTCTCTGTGGTCATAATTACCTTACAACTGAAAATTGACAACATTATTACAACAAAACCACAAAGGATTGCATCCCGTAAACATAAACACAAAATTCACTGAAAAATATTAGCAAATTAGGTGCAGTATTTGTAAAAATTATGTAAGACAATCAGTAGAGCTTATATTACATATGTAGTCTTCCTCATTGATTGCATTTTTATATCATTTAAGTAACAAGTGATCCTGACTTCATATAAAAATTATAAAAAGGTGCAAAATACCTTTTGGAAACTGCAATACTCGTTCATGTTTTTTAGACAAGTGAGATCATGGGAAATATTCTCAAGATGACAGAGGATATTCGTTAAAAACCCTATGACTGACATGATGGTTGATGAAAAACTTTAATTTTCCAAGTAAGATCAGAAGCAAGGCAAAAAGATTTGCCGATATCACTGCTTCTCAATATTGCGTAAGTCCTAGCTAACACAATAAGAAAAAGGAAGAAAATAAATGGAAAAAAATTTTTTCTTTGCTCTCAGGAGACGTGATTGTAGAAAATCCAGAGGATTCATCATGAGACCAACTGCCAGAGCTACTAAGCAGTCATGGGAGGTCACAGCAGGTAGAGGAAAATTAGTATTCACATTCAATTGGTTTCCTAAGTCCCAACAAAGTACAAGTGAAATTTGAAATTAAAAATACGTTACCATGAATAATAGCAGCTAAAAATGAACCCCTTAGGTACAATCTGAGAACGTATGTGTAAGATCTGTCTGAGGAATATGAGAAAATTCCGGTGAAAGATGTCAAGAAGAAAATAAATGGAAATGTTGCGTATGTGTGGGGAGAAAGGCTCACTAGTGTCAGGATGTCAGTTCTCATTAACTTAATCTGTAGGTTCAATGCAGTCCTAGTCAAATGTCAGCAAGCTTTATTGACAAAACATTTCCATTGTTTATTGAAAAGATTCAGAGTCAATCTCAATAGTAATGAAAAACAAAACCCACCCAACTTATACATTTATGGTGAATTGAAAACAACCAGTAAAGTGTTACGTTATCAGCAGAAGAATGAAAAGAGGGATTAAAAGAACAGGATAGAAAATCCATAACTTAAATCATAAGTTTAGGAGTGATTTAGGAGTAGTACAGTTAGAACAAAATAATCTTTACAACAAACGTTGAAACAACTGGCTACTTACAGGAAAACTGTGCACAGGACACACCCTTGGCACAATTAATTCAAAATGGACCAAACATTTAAAAGTAAAATACCAAACTATAATAAAAACTTCTACAGGTCATTGTTAAAGAAAACCAAGATATCTTAGATGTAAGAGTTTTTGTGGCATGAATTTTTAGGTGCAAACCACAAACATGACCTGTAAAAGAATCAATAAGGAATGTCTCATTAAAATTAAAAATTGCCACATGAAAGGTCATGCTAAGACATTAGTAAGGTAAGTCACAGACTGGGAGAATGTTGGTGTAAGAGACTTATACATTGAAGGATTGTCATACAGCGTTCCTGGGATAATCTCCACAGGCAATTCTCTCCACTGATTTTCAAAATGTTTTGAAATCTGTGAAAATGATTATATCATGTAGATTGTGTAGAAAAATAAAACTGAAAACGTCTTAGTTAGTGGATACCATTTCTTTAACAAGAAAATGTTAATATTTGAGACCAAATTGTACGTACTGTATGATAATTCATTGTTTTAATACCTACCAAATGGATTCACTGCTTTAAGTGTCTTAAATAAAATTATTAAGTGAATTAAATTATCTTGTTAATGTTAAGTCCAAAAGTGGAAAATTAATTTGCTATTATAACAAAGTCCAAAATGCATTTGTTCTAAAAATTCCTTTTTCTTCTCTATAGACATACAGAAACCTTCTAGAACACACCACAAACACCTCCACAAATACAAATATGCTTTTCTATATTTTGTGTTTATTTGGGAGGAAACACTGTTGGTTTTATATAAGTTTTGCTGCAGATTCAAAGTGATGCAGATATGATTTACTTGAAAACCAATAGGCAGTATCTATATTACCATTTCTTTATTTTCTTCTCTTTTTTTTGGTTTTGCAATTCTATCCTTCTGAGTTCGTGCTCATCAATCATACTGGGAAGCTGACTTATATTCTCCACACTTCAGCGCTAACTGGATTACAGAGCTGAAAAACTTACTCAAAGTTTAAAATGTGATAAACGTAATCAAATTGCTCTAGTCAAATCCTAACAGTGGTGAATAGATGACACTAATTACCTTTTCTTATTATGCTACAAATGTGGTTTCCTCCATCTTTATTCATGAAGAAATGGCACGCGGCCCACTACGGGGACTGCAGCAGGATGCAATATTGGCTTATTTGTTTCCTGGGTTTTACTTCTTTCTTTTCCCAGCATCCAGCATCCAGGAGATGTAATTTTAAGCTGCAATATATTTATAGAAAGTAGGTTTTTATCCACTTTGGAAGATAATTGTTGCCCACTGCAAAGCTTCACATTTTACATAAACTAGTGCTTTCGAAACTCCTGTAAAGTGACATAAACTTTTTTTTTTGTTGAAGTTTATTTTTGTTTTGGAAGACAGAAGATCGTTTTAAATCAGTTAACATGGAAAACAAGTGCAACATGGGCTAGGAAAATGCAGGAATGTGAGAGAAAGGGTACCATTCTTCTCAGAAAGAGATATGCAGTAAAACAACTCACCTTGGAAATAGTTTAAGAAAAATACCTCCCTAAATTTGCATATGTGCTCTCTGGTTTAAATGACTCCTGTTCTGTTTCCAGTGTTCCTAGAGGGGGCAGATTCACCCACTTGGCACTACATGGCCACAGGATTGTTCTTCTCATAGAATGCTGTACTAAGAAAGATTATCTGCAAATGTTTCCATTTCTTTTTGTCAGATACCCGGAATTTACTTTGTATGTCTGATTATGCTGCGTGAGTCCATAACATTTACATGAAGATATTAAAGCAATCAGCTAAAATATCCTTGTAAGATCATAAATACAGCTAATTATTATGGCTTTTAGGATCTTGGGATTTGAAATTTTTCAGTGGCAACTATATTGTATAATATTATCATATAATATTATAATTTTAAAGTTTCTGGTAGGAAGTATATTATAACTTATAAAACAACTATAATATACTGGTATCTTGTTTTTTAAGTATAAAGAGAAATCTTATGTGTTTATGATTGCAGTTTTCTTCTGTTTAAGAAGAGAGGAGAATGACTCAAATTTCCTATTGTGGTTTCTAAAACCCTTTAAGATCTGGGTCCCTCTCACCGGGCCTGCACCATCCTCTTCCCTTCCCCACTGCCCACTATGTCACTGGCTGTCTCAGCATTCCGTGTCTTGCACATTCAAAACTTTCTCTGCCCAGTGTCAAGTCAGGTGATTGTGCAATGTGAATTATATCAAGTCATTGTGTTATATTCCACATTGATGATTAGCGTCAAAATGGAATTGCTTTGTAGATTTATTTTATAATAGGCTTTGTGCATAATACAGATATGTATACTATTCAGATTTTAAATGATAACAAATATGAATCTTGACTAATATGAAGTGAACAATTTATTTTATAAACCAAAAAGTAGCAGTAATAGTTCATCAACCCAAGCATATCAGCTTCAAGTCACATCTGATTAGAAGTGTTCAAATGTTCAACATTAAGATTTTTATCAGAACAGTTTTTAACTAATTACCTTGTTATAGGAAGGTGATAAATGCCTCTGTATGTTAATATATAATATATGTATGTATGTTTATATACATATATCTATCTCTCTCTCTCTCTCTCTCTCTCTCTCTATATATATATATATATATATATATATTTAAAATTCCTAGACTTACTACAGCAGTTTAAAAATGTACCATTATAAATATTAAACTAAATATTTTGGCTTTACGGAAACAAACATTCATTAAAATATCAGAAAAAAATCCAAAATTATACTAACCAAATAACTTAAATCAAACTAAACTAAACAAAAATAAAAGCTATTAAAAACAAAAAAGTGTCCTAATTGTACTTTGGTAACAATATAGGTGTGTGCATTTGAAGTTAGACACTATGTAAAACATGAATCCTTGAAGTTGGTGACAAGAGTAAGTAACAAAGAATGTAGGAGTCCTGAATAGCAAAACATGGAATTTCTGAGTTGCCTTCCACTACAATCTTCAAAGATTGCTTTGTCTTCATATTCCCCAGAACTATCTATTCGCTGTGCACTCATCAGAGCATATTGTTACCCCACAAACTCCAAACTACCTGGAAAAACACTGAAATTTGAGTTATCCCCCGAGATCCATGAATCGATGTGGAGAATTTTCTCTAGCAAGGCTCCATGGGAGGCGGTGTGTAGCAGTGACAGAGCTAAAACCTTGGGCTGGCTGGCATTTCTCCACCAGGTCACTACATCCAAAGGAAAGTTTGTACACATACTCAGAACAACTGTGGATGCCGGCATGCAATGCGCCCTTCACTCGCACTGTCCTGTCCCGACTCCTTGGAACACTTCAGCCTGGGAAATTCATGTGACTTGGCCTTCTCTGCCCCTCGTTTTTGCCATTTTCCTCTGAAGAAGACAAAAATATCCAGTCCTAAAATGGCTCTACCTTGTTTGTCAGCGCAGGTATATAGGACAAGGTAGAGTCTGGAAAGCCTGCGTCTAAATTTATCCATCTATTGATAAAGTTGAGTGTAACTATCACAGATAACAGAATGTGTGCAAGCCTATATTATCTGAATAATGAAGTGTACATATTTCATATTTGCATTGCCCGAGAGTCCCCATTTTCTGATGAGAACATTTAACATCCAGTCTTTTAGCACATGTCTCTTTAAAAGTGTTAATTCCTGGCCCAAATGTAATTAAAAACATGGTCACCAAACAAACCTCTCATAGGAAATGTTTCAGAAATTAACCTTCATACGTGGAAAATGTTACACAGAAATAATAATGTTATATGGAATAATTTGCAAGATATTTTGAGCACAATTTTCCTTAGTAATGGCACCTCAGGGTAAATGTAGGTGAGTCCAAACTAAGTGCTCAAAAGACAATGAAGCGTAACGCTGGTCACCAGATTTATCACTTTATACTTACACAATATTGTTATGAGTAAGCATGCATTACATATGAGGAGTTATTCCATGTGTGTAATGAGATTTTTATGTAGACTTACAGGTTCATTAGAACAATATTCTTACTCAGTTGTGGATGTGGAAGAACACAGGTGGTGCGAGGCACAAAGGTCTCTGGCATGTTCCAGGTCCCTCACCCCCACCCCCCAACCCCGTCCATGCTCTTTCTTCCCTTCATTCACAAGATCTTTCTTGTGGCATGTAGCAAGGGACACGGGAGGGGATAAGATGTCTCATCAGGCTGTCATCACAAGAGGGGACACATGAGGAGAGCAGGCTGTCTCACTTCCCATGGGAAGTTTCTGCAAGGAGACAATAAGTGATGCAAACGGTTTAAAAAAAGATACTTGTGTGGATGAGAAAGCAACACGCTGGAAATTTGAAAAGAAACAATGAAAACATGTGGCAAAATGATTCTTGGAGATAGATACTAGTAATCCCGTATTTGCTTAAGAGCTCCGCTCAGTTTCGTTTTTGACTAGGGGATGTATTTGGAAGCACTGACGGCTCTGGTGTCTGCTGAGACATCTCATGAAAGGTGGAACGGAAGGAAACGTTCTTTAGAATGTAATTTGATGCAATTGCAGATTTCAACGGGCAAAGTAACAAAGACGTGTGCAGGGGGAGGCGGAGCTATGCACCTGCCCTGTGGGAAGAGGCAGACCCTTCTCTGGCTTGTCTAGCTTAAACGTTGATACATCCTGTCTCTGCCAGTATTGCTGTGTTTGCCGTTTTTTTACAGGTCCTAATAGAAAAGTATCATATTTAAAGAAAAGAGATGAAAGACACTTCTCTCTCTGGAAAGGACCAGATCTGAGCTATGTATTGGCTCTAACAGTTAAAGATACCGACCGAATGCAGTCATCTGATACCAAGGGCTCTAAGAAAGGCTGCGACTTCTAGTAGACCTAACACAAGAGCTGACTAAAGCAGCTGATGAGAATCTTTGGATGAACAATAAAAACACTTAACTTTTGTTCTGCTAAACGTATTAAAATACCAGCTCATCTTAATGCTATTTTTCCCCATTTTATTGATATGTATAAGTGCAAAATTTAAGGTTTACAATGAAGTTGAGCATTTTGTGCACCTATGTATCTTGTCAAGGTGACAATGACTTTCCCCCGCTCTCCTTTTGTCCCTCCCCTCCCCTACTCCCCTGTTTCACTTTGTTTTTTCTTTTAAGTTCCATAAGAGTTGTGATCTGGGTGTCTCATATCAGAGAGACCATTCGATGTTTCACCTTCTGCTTCTGACTACTTCACTACGCATGATGTTTTAAATTGTTTTTATGTAGAGATGTTCACTTTCAGTTGTATAGCACTGGGGCAATTCACCGCAATCTGTCACTCAGCCATTCTTCAAGCCATGAAGCCAAATATGTTCTCGTCTGTCTTACGTTTCTTCTTTTCCCTCTTTCACATACTGAGCCACTGCGAGACCCAAAGAGGCAGTTGCTACCTGCAAGTTCAAGATACCGAGGGCAGAAGAAACACTTCCATGAATAAAGAATTGACATATCTTTTGTCTAAGCCATAACATTTCTGGAATGAGCCTTTTTCAATGGAATGAATGCAAAGTGTTTCATTGCTTGATAATCATCAAAAATCATGCAGTATGGTCAAATTTATTCAGATACGTTAGGGTTTTAATGAATATCGTGTAAGAGGCCAATGGAAGAAAAACAGTTTTAATTATACTAGCTGTTGTGCCTGCTTTACATAGCAACTCCATTGAAATGAGCATATATCAATGAGCCAATAAGAGGTTTGGACTTTGCTGGTGATGTATGTAGAATACCGTTATGTATGTGTGGGCAAGGGGTAGATAGTACAAATGCAGATTTGTTGTAAGTTTATTTTAACTGTAATGGGCATACAATGATGGTACATATTGTGGAGTGCAGTGTGACATTTTGGTATATGCATACACTTTGAATTGGTGGAAATTTCCCCATATATATACATGAGGAAATGTGTGTGTGTGTGTGTGTGTGTACCCCCATTTTTTCTCTCTCCACAAAGTCCATCTGCTTATTTTCTTCTGTGTCTCTTTCTTTGTATGATTTGTTTTTTTCTCACATTAGAGAGACCATATAACATTTAGCTTTCTGGGTCTGATTCATTTTGCTGGACATAATGGTCTCAAGTGTATCTATTTTCCTAAAAAAAGACTCAAATGTGTTATTCATAATGACAGAGCTACACTCCATTCTGTGTATAGACCGCACCATTTTTTTTTAACCAGTAATCTGTACTCAGGCATATTGGCTTCTTCCAAGATTTGGCTACTATCAATTGGGCTGTTATACAAAAGGTATTCAAGCTATCATTACATCCATCAGATTTCTTAGGCTAAACTAATATCAAAGACTAAATAAGTGAATCACTACATGAAATGAACTTAAGTCCATGTTACAAAAGTATACCACACATAAAGCAATAGCGATTAACTTTGAGTTCCACAGCTTATTTTCATGAATCTTAAATAACAAAGTAATCTAAAGGCTGAGACTTAGGCTTTGTATGTAGTCTTTGTGTGTGGACTTTATACAGAAAATAAAAGGCCTTTTCAATTGTACAGGCATCTAATTAAGTAATTGAGATTATTGAGCTCAGCACAGGAGGAGGCTAACAGTTGGAGATTTCTTCAAAGAGGAGGACACTGTGGCTCTTGGATGAAAAAAAGCAAAAAACGAAATAAACAAACAAAACAAAAAACCCATGACGCTCCTTGATTGACTCTGGATGGATAATCCCCACATGTACAGATTCTGTGAACTGGAGGGACAGGGATGAGCCAGGGGATCGGATTCACCTGAATAAACTGCTGTAGGAGAGAGGCCATATAGTGGCGACTCAAGCTGCCTATTCATGGTGCCCATGCGTGGCCCCACTTGTCCACACACAGATGTTTCAGAAACAGCCTCCGAACTACATAGCCCCAGTGCTTTTCTCCATTGGCAGGTGAGAGCTCAGGCTATTTTCAGAAAGGAAAGAGAATAAATCTTAACAGAAAAATGAAACAAAAATCATTCCTATATGATTTAGAATGCAAATTTCTGCTGGAAATACACTGCTTTTTTTTGTAAGTATAGAAAAATAGGACCACAAATGAGCCCACAAATGAGGACATTTCAGAATGTCCTCCTGTCCCTCATGCCATCCCTGCCGCACACATTTGCCCTTGTCTTGCTCACTTTTATTATTATCATATTATTATTATTATTATTTCGCTATTTCCATCCAGGCTATCCTCCAATGCTGTGGCTAGGTATGCAAAGCAGTTTGGTGAGAAAGCCAGCAGCAGTGAGTCACACAAGCGCATACTCAGCACTGTCCGAGTGACACTAAGGAATATTCACCCTTGCAACTCAATTCAGGGTTCCCGTGTCCGAGGATCCGGAGAAGAACACAAAGAAGAAAAAGTATTGGCAAAATATGCAACACATCTTCAGCCGCTAATAAAGAATGAGCAACACCGAAGTGTCTAAATTGAATTTCATTTTGACAGAAAGTAACAACGCGTTGGAGAATCACAGCACATGACGACATGTTTGCTATGCAGCTTATACTTTTTTCTATCTTAAAGCCTTGTTCCAAAAGAAAATGAAAAGTTACAAAACAAAAAGAGCAAACTAAGCCTGTTCTTCCCAGGGACAAAGATGTTAATAGAATCAACTTAGAATAAATTGTTTTTGCGAGTGATACTGATTTTATAAGAAGTTTTGTTATAAATTTAACCTTAATTCAGAAAGTATTCATCTATATACCTTATAAACATTTTCCTACCACTGACAACAATTTTAACCTTTTCCCAAAATACAAAAGTATCAGTTAAAATTTAGCACTTTTGAAGTCTGTCTTTTTTTTTTTTTTGTCATACGCAAATGGGGAAGACTGATGTCACTGATTTTTGAGTCTGGAAGAGAGATTCTTACACGTGGAGTCTTTACAATGACATATGGCCTTGAGCAGGTAGAAAAAAGTAGCAGCTCTCTCAGGAGTAAAGTACATGTTAATTAACTGCAAACACTTCTCAAGGCCATCTTTAAACACTTCACTGCAAGGCAGAGAAGAGATAATTAATAAAAGAATCTCTGTAGGAAAAAAATTAGTCAGAAATAACTCTTTGTTAACATTTCTGGCACTGACAACATACACTGGGACAGGGTATGGTGGCTTCTGCCTGCTGTCACGCTGAGTGTCTACTTCCAAAACACAGCTCAGTATGCCAGGTTCCCCGCCCAAGCCAGAGAGCGGGCACCAACATCTCCACGGGGGGGGGGGGGGGGGGGGGGG